>JAVYIG010008106.1:0-93137 GCA_035222895.1 Strongylocentrotus droebachiensis
CCAGACTGAAAGCGTATTATCATCATTGTGTATTGAAAGTGTATAATTTGGATTGTTGTATTGTATTCTCTTTTTTTAGGGGCCCAGTACCTTGCTCTGCTTTCATGCCTAATATATCAAATGGATTTTGAGCTTACTGGGCCATACACAACATCAATGTTGCTCATATAAATCTTATTTTTTTAATGAAAAGGATATTTAATGTATATCAAATGTTAGTATTATGAAAATGGGAACAACAGAATGATTTTTTGATGAGGCTATTGTGACTTTAAGTGATATACAATTCTTGTAATGAATCATTTCCATTTTTTGTTCAGGCACTGATGTAGGTATTACCGTAGGTGATCCATTTGAAGAAATTGCCTTTTGGTTAGGGGTGATCGGTAAACATATTACCCAAAACATGATTTCTTGAAAGGTATAATATTCAATAAACAATAAATCATGATATAATCCATTTCATTGCAATGTTTTTGTGGGATTAATGTTAATTTCAAACTATGGCTATGTACAACATTTTAAAGTAAAAATAGCAAAATGCGTATATGTAATGCTTTTGGTAAGTGGAAATTTTCATTTTGACTATTACGTTGAAGTTATGAACTTTACGTTGTAGCTGTTTTAAAAGCGTCTTTTAAACTTGTTATTTCTGTCACGTAAAAATGGTCAAGGCTGTAAGATGATGGTCAAGGCTGTAAAATGATGGTCAAGGCTGTAAGATGATGGTCAAGGCTGTAAGATGATGGTCAAGGCTGTAAAATGACAGCCTCTCTGCCTGGCACACTCTCCCTCTATCTTCACCAGTTTTCATCTCACAGTTTTCTCCCTTTACTCCTTATCTCTCTTTTCTCTTCCTACCTAACGCCACCCCTTTATTAAGACCCCAACCAACAAACACACACGCTTATGTACGCACACACACACACACTCACGCACGCGCGCGCACGCACTCACACACACACACTACACTACACACCCACACACAATTACGTCTCTTCTTGTATCATCTCCTTCTCCTTAAATGCACGCTCCCGTCTTTATGCCTGAGAACAGCATGAATTGTGCTTTGTAATTGTTAGTATCTAATACCCCCTTCACATACACGGATTATTCTTACGAGTCCTTACGGATCGCACAAATTCACGGATCTTTCACGGATCCTTACGATTGACCACTTTTACGACCGGTTTAAGAGTTATTACGAGCTGATTTGCGGTTTATTACGGATTATTACGAGTTATTACGATGTATTTACGGCAAGAGTCCACGATTTGTTACGAGTTGTCACGGATAACTACGAGCAACTAACGTGTTAGTTACGACCTGTTTACGTGTTTTTTTCGAATAGTTACGAGTAAGTTACGTGGATGTACGAGTCCTTACGATTTTAGTCAAAAAATAAAACTGAAAATAAAGTGTTCGAATTTGCAAGCTTTTATACACTTTCCCCAAATCGTAAACAGTTCGTAAGCATACGTAAAGTATACGTATCTATCGTAAAGTACTCGTAACTACACGTAAAATGCTCTTAATAACCCGTATCAATCCGTAAAGCCATCGTAAAATGACCCGAATAAAATCGTAAACGACACGTAAGCACACGCAACCATCCTTAAACTGCTCGCAATAATCCGTAAATAATCCGTAAACAAATCGTAAACTAACCGTAACGAATCGTTACAAAAATCTGTTACGAGTCATTAACGGATTCTTGCGAGCAGTTACGGATGGGTACGTGTTGTTGCGAGCGGTTTACGGATGGTAACGGATTGATACGAGCTATTTACGAGCTATTTACGGACAAATCAATCCGTGGACACTCGCAAGAAGATTTTGACATGTCAAAAAAATTGCCTCTCCTTTCACGGATCCTCAAGAGTGCCTACGAGTTGTTGCGAGTTCTGACGAGTTATTTACGGATACCAGCGAGTTATTTACGGATGCTTGCGATTGACTACGAAGTTGCAATCCGTAAGGACTCGTAGACAAATCCGTGTATGTGAAGGGGGTATAATTGAATATAGGCCCTGCCAATATGTTAGATGTAAGGGAAGAGGAAATAGGTACGTCTTGTTATTAATGTAATGTTAAGGATATGACCTGATATCCATTCACGTGAACCTGTATCGTTTTCTCGATATTTCCTCGACCAAAATATTCGGGAATTTTTAATGTTTTTTTTCTCTTCAAAATTTCGAACAAGGAAATGTAATACGGTCGATGAGAACTGGAAGCGGCTTAGTCTCCGCTGCAGTGTTTTGTGAAGACCCTTAACTTTCTTGACTCAGGTTACATATATTTTGGTATTAGTACCTGCTTTGTCCGATTAAAGGTGCGGTTTCATTATCATAATGTTGATCTTTGTTTCTTCTTCTAAATATCACAATATTATATACTTCATAATTTTGTCGCAGAAATGCCTTTCTAAAAAGAAGCACTTTCGATGTCTTAGAGTATACACCCCGGAACAAGCTAGAGCATCTATTTCACACTCTGTCTTTAAAGTCACATACGTTTAGACGCTATCCTATATTGATAAGTACAGAAAACAACAATTTTGTGCTTTATGCTTACTTATTGCAATCTTAATTATTTACTTTCGATTTTAATTGACAGTTGCGCGTGGATACAAGAAAAATGGTTTGATAATACGCTTACTTTATTGAATATCATCCATCTGATTAAATACGTTATTATCAACAAATATAATGGACACATATGCCATGTTGAAGATAATACAATGTAGTTTTACTCTGCTTTCATGAAATATCCAATATGGTAGACCCTACTTTAATAAAATTGCTTCTCATAATTCTCATAAGCGATCAGATTAAGGATTCATAGATGCCTTCTTTAATATTTTCTCCATTGCCTCGTGTGTTTCAAGGTAGCAAAAGACATTAAAACCATAACAGTGTGTTATCCTTTCAAATGTCATGATTATACACCGATTAGAAAATCCGGATTAAGATGGATTTCTTCCGTTCATGACGAAAGAACAAATTAACCTATTATATTTCATGAATGATCATGAATTGCCTCAAAAAGTAAAATCTTTGAGTGACCGGTTTTACCATAATTATTTTTCCCTATAGACTGTAGTGTTATAAAAACCGTTAGGAAAACGAATTCTAAAATTTCTAGTTCCAATCATAGATATCTTGATAATCAGATAGACGATTGGCTTGTAAAGTCATGGGATTCATGTATGACCTAATGTTTATAATTATGATTGCAGCATGAGGCAAAATTACCCAATCCCTTTAAGACGTTCATGCGAAATCAAAATTAAGGGAAAGGATGTACCATTGTAGAACAGTGTGATGTATGAACAACTATACAACCATAGCCATGATAGAGACAAATTTGAGGTCCTGACTAACGTAACTTTTCTTAGATGGTATTGATGGTATTTGTTTGTATTACGGTCATTTAGAAAGAAGAAATTACTTATTTGCTAGGTTATAAAAGTGAAGAGCGTATTATATCCTTTATTCCGAAAAAAATCTACAGAAAGCAGTTTCAATAGCCATGTGCATTACCTTTTTGAATGGAGCGAACATTACAATGATATGTTTATTATTCTAACAAGATTTCTGAAGGCAAACGATAGGCTACTGAAGTTACATTTTAGTTGATTTCTTGAAAGTCTCTGCAATCGTGTTATACGTGAATAGATTTAAGGTCACCAACAAGCAATCAATAACTACGACAAAAGCAACTTGATTTTTAGTCCCCAAAAATCGCAACGACTCAGCCAACCGCTGAAAAGGGGGGAGTGGGGGGGGGGGGGGGAAGAGGACATTTTTTTTTGGGGGGGGGTCTCGAAATTGACAATTGACATTTTTCTTCGTTGCGGGGAAGGATAAGGTCAACTTTTTTAGGTAAGCCATTTTAATTTAAACAAAAACAAAAACAAAGGGGGGGTTTTAGGGGGGTTTTCATCAAAAATTACACACATAAAAATACCAAAGGGGGGGGGGGGTTCTACCCACACCCCCCCCCCCCCTGCGTACGCGCCTGACTTGAAGGTGTTCGTATAAGCATGATTTTATATCTCCTTTTATAGTGTTAGTTTTACTTTTCAAAAAGATGCTTAAAACTCATATAGCAGCCGATGTTGTAACAAGATTTAGAAAACAACTTCTCGGAATCCCTTTATTCTATCATGTTTTATGTAAGATGTTCATGCTACACAATATGGCTTCAATGTTTAGACGGTTAGAGCATTCCCCAAGTATCATCTTCAAGTTATTATTTTGTCTAAAATGTTACCGAATATTGTTCAGTATCGATTCAAAAATCGGCTATAGCCTTTAAGTAACAAATCTTTAAGATTTAGGATTAGGCGATATACCCTTGAACCAGAAGTTAATTCGACTTTGAATTTTTTTTAAACAAATAATTATTATTCAAAAAAAGGTTTTCATTTTTCTTTTTGTCTTGGCCTAATAAATCTCGGCATACAACGCATCTACATTAACTCCCTCATCCGTAGATAAGGATGGTGTCTGTCCTGCTTCTCGACTGGCCTTCAAGGTATTCCTGGTGGGTCCTTCATCTGGCATTTATAGAGCGGAACTGGCATCGTGACATCGTCATACTGGTACCCTTGCTGGAGGGTACCACTGATATGCTTGTGTTGAGTGATAATAGCACTGTTGCCATAATCTGATTTGGAAGATCTATCAGTCACTTTTGATGTTGATTTTGATTCACGATTGATTCCCCTCAATTCATTGATGGAAGTAGCATACTCTGGACCCTTCCGAGATCCATCTTCAACATATTCGTAACAAACTCCAAGATGCTCCTTTTTATCTGCATGATCTGCACTTCGTGGATCCAAGCTGGTTTCCCGCAATCCCTTAATTAAAGTGGTATACGATGAACCCTTCCCAGATCCATCTTCAACCGATTCATAACGAACTTCAGGCTGCTCCTTTTTAATCGATGCATTGCCAGTGTCAATTCTACGTGTGCATGCACACATGGCGCATAAACAACCAAAACGCCAGCGTTCAAGCCCAGAAGGGCCCGCCGCCGCCCGGTCGAAGGCCAAGGACCAGCAAGGGTATGGATTAGATTTAGAGCTTCTTGACGAGAGACTGGATATCCATATGAATAAGATGTGGGACAAAATTCATGAAGAGTGTCGTGGACTGGAGAAAAGAATTACAACAGAGATGAGACAAATAGAATCAAAAATATCTGATGTCATTGCTTCAGTCACTTTTAACGCAAACAACATAGAGAAAGTGATTAAGGATACAATTCCGACGCTAAGGAAGGAAATGAAGGATGACAAAAAAATGTTGGAGGAGGAAATAGATAGGTTGAACGCGTATAATTGCCGAGAGAACTTGGTATTTATTGGTATACCCGAAGAGGCGTCAGCCGAGGGGCCTGGTGGAGAAGATGTTAAAAAGACCTTGCAAAAGTTCTATAAGGATCATTTGAAGATGGACCCGGAGTTGGTGAAGGAAATGAAATACCAAGAGTACATCGACTGGCCTCGACTTTGCGGCCGAGGCCAATAAAGGCCCGTTTTGTTTATTACGGAGATAGGGAGCTGATAATGAGCAACGCTAAATATCTAAAAGGCTCAAAGATGTATATATCAGAAGACCTACCAATCCGAATCAGGCAGAAAAGGAAAGCTCAGATGGAAGTCCTGAAAGTGGCAAGAGGAGCCGGAAAACTGGCTTACTTCTCCAGAACGGAGCCTTCCAAGCTCTTCGTAGATAGGGTTTATTTACCCATTGATAAGCAGGCCGAGTTCTTGGAAAAATGCAGAGGACCAAATCCCGGGCAGACCCACAGGCCGACTTCCAGACCGATTCCCGGACAGCGTGACCAGCAGCCGCAACCTCAGCCAGAGCATCAAGAAAGGCCAATCCAGCTACTTCCAGTTGCGTAATAAATTAGGTAAGAAGCCATCAAATAAGAGATAGAACCAATAACAATATCTTTGAAAAAGGAAAACATGATAGAAATGAAAGAAAGCTGAAAAGAAATATTATCACAGGTGTACAAGCAAGAGATGAACGATGTTTATCAGAAGAAAATAAAAGCTACAAGAAAGATGCAGATGAAGAAATTATAGAAAAGAGAAGCAGACTACATAAAGAAAAGGAAAACTATAGGAAAGATAACATTGAAGTAACTAGACAAGAGAGGAGCAAACTACATATAACTGTTCTGTCTTGAACTGTCTACTATATGCTAACTTGTTTTCTTTTAAAGAGTATGAAAATAGGATTTGATATACAGCTTTTGTCTATTTCATAGGTGTTACAGTTTTGGTTGAATTTATTTAGGAACCAATATTATATTTGAGGCTATATTTAAGGCAGGCACCTGCTAGAAAATGGTAAGCTTGTCTTATATAATGTGAATTTCAGTTGGCAAGAATGGCATCTGAATAGAGTAATGTCAGGTTGACTTAGGATTAAAAGAAGGAAAGAAAGAAAAATGAGTCTTAAACAGGATTTGATATTAGAAAATTTGAGGTATATTTCACTACTTCCCTGTTTTGTTGCACTTAGTTAGAAACCCTAACTGCATTTGTTTTCAGATAAGGTAGATACTTGCTTGATATCATGTTGTGATGTGCTATTATAATATGTAATTCTTTTTTTCAAAATCGAGTGACTGTTCTGACTATTAAAAGTAAGGTCATGTTACTAAAGTTTAATGGAATTATGTAGTGCGATATTACTTTATGAAGAAAATGACTGTGGTAGCACCTGAACCATGTAAAGAAATGTTGAAGATAAAAAGATTTTTTTTTCAAAAGCTTAAAAACAGAAATTTATATAGAGAACTGAAAAAGGTATTTTGGTTTTTATTCCACGTCCCTGTGTAGCAGACGAAAACAGAGTAAAAACAAAAGATTGATATAATTTCCTTTTTAATCAATTTGAGTTCATATCAATCAGTGAGTTCATATTAGGTCAAGCTTTTAGACCAAATGCATATTTTTTTTTCTTTTTTTTTCTTTCTTGTCAGCCCCTAGGGGAACAGAGATGCAAGATGTACAATTATAAAAACAAAAGAGATTGAAAAGAAAAGAAGACCAATGATATACATAAAATGTATCTCACTAGAGTATGTTGGCAAATTTATCATGCCAGTTTCATATCAGTATAGAGTTACTCTCTATTTATCAAAGTGATACAGATAATTGAGGGTTACCTCACAGTGTGCCCAGTTTTGGGTATCTAGTTTAAACCCCTAACTGCATTTGATGCTACGTAAGGCAGGCACATGTTCAATAATAAGTTGTGATTGCTATGTCTTTTATATAACTTGCAGTCTGATTGACTGCCTTGAGTGAAGAAATGTTATTAACCAAAGCTTTAATAATAGGTAACCATTGTAATATTATTGTAGGTAAAGGAATATGATGGAAAAGGATGCAGTCTCTGAACAGTGTGAGGGAGAAGATAAAGAAGATAAAGAAAAGATGAGAGTCTGAAAACAAAATTGATATATAGAACAGAGTATTTAACAGTTTTGGTTGTAATTTATGTACATCATTTATTATGTTAGGAGAAGCAATACACTTATTAGCAAACTGGAAATGCTTCTGTGCACCTAATATCATTGTTCTTTCAATGGAAAATCTATTTGACAGTTCTAGAGAAGAAGGGAAAGGAAGGGGAAAAAAAGAGAAAAACAAAACGTTTTTTATATGCATGCAAATTCCAAGAGTCTGTAGTTCTATTGTGAGACTGTTTGATTGGGTGAAATGCATCACTCTTTAATAAGAAAAGAAAAGATGTAGCTTCGGAGAGTATTGGAATGTAAATGGATAACTCTTATTCTTAGTCAAATAATTGCTTTTTTTTTTCAGGGCTGTTGCCAAGTCAAATTTCCTTATGGTTGAGAAGTATTTAAGCTTAGATCTACATGCGTCTCAAGAATGTTATCTTTTTGTTTATCTGTGAAATTTAATATTCTTAGAACACGTCCATCAATTGGTGAAATTGAAATTCCAGTTGCTTCAAAAGCCTCAAAGGAATAGATTGAAAGATGAAAATAAACAGAGTGAAAAGGGCGCATAGTAGAAGGTTATGTTGATAATTCTTATCCTAAATCCAAATTTAAATACATTGGTTGTTCCCAGGTGTACTTATATATTATGTCAGGAGAAGCAATACACTTATTAGCATACTGGAAATGCTTTTGTTCTCTCATGGAAAACCTATTTGACAGTTCTAGAGGAGAGGGAAAAAAAAGGGAAAAAAAAAAAAAAAAAAACCTTTTTTATATGTATGCAAATTCCAAGGGGTCTGTAGTTTCTATTTTGAGACTGTTGGTTAGGTGAAATGTATCACTCTTTAATAAGAAAAGAAAAGAGGTAGTTTCGGAGAGTATTGGAATGTATAAATGGATAACTCTTATTCTTATTTAAATTTAATTGCTTTTTTTTTTTCTTTCTCAGGGCTGTTGCCAAGTCAAATGTCCTTATGTTTGAGAAGTATTTAAGATTAGAACTACATGCGTCTCAAGAATGTTATCTTTTTGTTTATCTGTGAAATTTAATATTCTTAGAACATGTTCATCAATTGGTGAAATTGAAATTCCAGTAGCTTCAAAAGCCTCAAAGGAATAGATTGTCAAGCATTTCTTTTCTGTGTGACTAAGAAAGATGAAAATAAACGAGTGAAAAGGGCGCATAGTAGAAGGTTATGTTGATAATTCTTATCCTAAATCCAAATTTAAATACATTGGTTGTTCCCAGGTGTACTTATATATTATGTCAGGAGAAGCAATACACTTATTAGCATACTGGAAATGCTTTTGTTCTCTCAATGGAAAATCTATTTGACAGTTCTAGAGGGGAGGGAAGAAGGGGGAAAAACAAAAAAACAAAAACAACCTTTTTTATAATAAAATATGCATGCAAATTCCAAGGGTCTGTAGTTTCTATTGTGAGACTGTTGGTTAGGTGAAATGTATCACTCTTTAATAAGAAAAGAAAAGAGGTAGTTTCGGAGAGTATTGGAATGTAAATGGATAACTCTTATTCTTATTCAAATTTAATTGCTTTTTTTTTTCTTTCTCAGGGCTGTTGCCAAGTTAAATGTCCTTATGTTTGAGAAGTATTTAAAGGACAAGTCCACTCGAAAAATAACTTACTTTTAATAAAAGCAGAAAAATCAGACAAACCAATCAAAAAAAGTTTTAGCAAAATCCGATAATTATTAAAAAAGATATGATTTTTTAAAAAGTATGTAAAACTATGAAACAATGAGAATCACGACACAAATTGCCAAGATGGTTATCAGTTTGTGACGTCATGTCCTCACAACTTATCAATTGCTTTATATAGTTTAATCCCATTTATTTCCCTTTTTATCCCCCAACACTAGATTTCCCCATGCCTTTGCCCAGGTTATATGATTTGTATCATATTACGTGCATGACATTTCCCCAAAACCTATGAATTTTGAAAAATTGATACTATTTTCTGAATATTGTATATTCATAATTAATGATTTTTGTATAAATAGTTTATTAAAATTCAATTTCTCATGATTTAACTGGACAAAAATTACTCTTTATTTGTGCATCCACACAAAAACATATTACTAACAATCTAACTTGGATGCTGGTGTGAAGAAATAAGATTCTTAGGGTGAAAATAGGAAATTTATATTATCAATATAAAGAAAATAATTAGTGGATAGTGAGGACCATACGTCACAGACTCATGAGTGAGTTGCCAGTTTGTGTAGTGATTTTCAAAGTTTTTCATGCCATTAAAAATTCATAACTTTCTTATTAGTTATCCGATTTTGCTCAAACTTGTTTTGATTGGTTTGTCTGATTTTTCTGGTTCTATTGAAAGTAAGTTATTTTTGGAGTGGACTTGGGCTTTAAGCTTAGAACTATACATGCGTCTCAAGAATGTTATCTTTATCTGTGAAATTTAATATTCTTAGAACATGTCCATCAATTGGTGAAATTGAAATTCCAGTTGCTTCAAAAGCCTCAAAGGAATAGATTGTCAAGCATTTCTTTTCTGTGTGACTAAGAAAGATGAAAATAAACAGAGTGAAAAGGGCGCATAGTAGAAGGTTATGTTGATAATTCTTATCCTAAATCCAAATTTAAATACATTGGTTGTTCCCAGATGTACTTACCAGCTGCACGTTTTTCATGGTGGCATTTACTTGGTAGTTAAGCTATTATATGGAGAGATACTGGTTTACAACCCTGTGATTATTAAGGATGTTCCTTTTTATATGTTGATTATTGAAACGTAATTTACTCCTGAATACTTAATCAATTTGTGATTAATAGATTCAAGAGCCTTCAAAGATTGTCGTACATGACATGTTTTTTTTTTTATAATTGCATGGAAGCATTTATTTTGTGTATTCTGTAAGTCAGGCTATTATAGCACCTTCAATGTGGAGAGGGTACATAATCCTTTATAGCCTTATTTTCGGGAATGTTATCTTTGAATAGAAATTTTTAGAGTGGGAGGGGTGGGGCGGGGGAGCTGCAATATTGCATGCCTTACATGTATCAGTTTCTTTCCCAGATGACGGGGTTTCGTTCTTGCTTTTCGTGGGGTCCTTTAAGGTGGGGGATTGGCTCTGGGACTGGGTTAAATTTTCTTGTGTGTGATAGGTTATGGATGTTCTGATTAATTGTAAATTGTTCTCCCTCAACGTGAAAGGGATCAGGGACGGAGATAAAAGGGAACGCATATTTTTCTGGTGTAAAGATAAAGGGGCGGACATTGTTTTCCTACAAGAAACATTTAGTACTAGCGATTGTGAGGACAAGTGGGCTTCAATGTGGGAGGGTTCCAGTTATTTTAGTCATGGTTCTAATCACAGTAAAGGAGTTCTCGTTTTGATTGCGCCGAGGATAGATATTGAGATATTGCAAGTCTTAAAAGACAGTGAGGGTAGATATATTTTTATAGACTGTAAGTTTCAAGGTGTTAGGTTGATTTTAGGCAATGTGTATTTTCCAACAAGAAATTTTGAGAGTGATCAATTGCAATTTCTTCGAAAATTACGCAATAATCTGGCTAAGTTAAATAAAGATAACTACCCGGTTATAATAGGTGGTGATTTTAACATGATTAGGGACATTGAATTTGATTATAACGGGAAATCTTCAAACAGGATTTCGAAAAGATTTAATCGAGAATTTGAAAAATTCATGGAAGATTTGAAGCTTTTGGATATTTGGAGATGTAGGCATTCTTTAAAAAGGCAATTCACTTATATGCAAAAAAATCCCTTTATGCAAAGTAGACTAGATTACTGGATAATATCGGAATGTCTAGAGGAAATGGTTATGAAGTGCGATATAATTCCATCTGTTGCCCCTGATCATCATTCAATATTTTTACGTTTATTTGACAAAACAGTCAATAAAACGAATGGAAGAAAAGGGTCATATTGGAAATTCAATAATAGTTTATGTGAAAATGAAGATTATGTTAGAGAGTTAAAAAAGAAAATTTGTCAATTAAAAAACGAACTACAAACTAAAATAAAAGACAAAAGGTTGTTATGGGATTTTTTAAAAATGAAAATTCGGAGCTTTACACAAAAATTTTCAAAAAAATTGGCTGATCAAAGAAGAACAATAAGAACAGATTTAGAAAAAGAAATACAATGTTTAGAACAACAATTGACGGAAAGCACTAATGCAGATATTTTAGAAAAATATGAAAATACAAAAAAGAAATTAATGGAAGTTTATAGCTATGTAAATGAAGGAATTAGGATTCGATCACGAGCCTCGTGGTACGAAAGCGGAGAAAGGGATTCGCGTTATTTCAATCAATTAATGCAAAATAACAAAAGAAAGAGTACTATTAACAAAATTAAAACCTCAGATGGTGTTATTTGCTGCGATGAAAAAAGGATAACTGAAGAAATCCGGAAGTTTTACAGCATGTTGTACAGTAAAGTAGAGTACGAATGCTCGGATAATTATTGTTATAATAGTTTCTTTCAAGGTTTACCGAAATTGACTGAAAAATCTCGAGAATACTGTGAAGGATCTATAAGTAATAAAGAATGCCTAGAAATCTTAAAAGAATTAAAACAGAACAAATCACCTGGAAATGACGGTTTTACTTCAGAATTTTATCGTACCTTTTGGCCGGATATTGGAGATTTAGTTAAAGATGCCTTGAATGAAGCATATAGATTAGGAGAATTAGCATCGTCTCAAAAACAAGCTGTAATTACGTTAATCGCTAAAGATGGGAAAGATCCCTTTTTACTGAAAAATTATAGACCCATTTCCCTTCTTAATGTTGATTATAAAATTTTAACAAAAATCTTGGCTAAGCGAATCAAGAAAGTATTAAATGAGATCATTAAAGACTTAAAACAGTTTATTAAAAGTGACAGCTCCACAATTTTATATGGATTTATTAGAAGATTGGGTGAATACGAGACATATAAGGAGTATAGACATTGGTGATGTGGTAATTTTTAATAATAAACTTATTCGATATAAAGGAAGTTGTATATACGATAAGAGGTTGTATGACAAAGGAATTTACAAATTAAAACATATTCTGGAAAACGATGGTAAACTAAAATGTGACAGGCATTTTATCGATTTAGGTGTTGAAGTAAATGAAATTGAAAAGATCAAGCACTTTTATGCCTGTTTACCAGTTTGTTGGAAAAATAATTTTAGAAAGGGAGAAGAAAAAAATAATTCTGGAACTGATTTCACTTTGGGGAAGAAAACAACTAATATAGCTGATTTAAAATCAAAACAAATTTATGTACAATTAATAAAGAAAGATGATTTTAAACCTTTGGTTTTTGAGAGAATTGGAAGGAAATATGGTTTTTCCTGTAAAGAAATAGAAAACATATTTTTAAGACTAAGACAGTGTACACTTAACAGTCGATTAAGAGAGTTTCAGTTCAAACTTATACATAATATATTATATACAAACCATCACCTCTTCCGTTTTGGTCTTGTCTCGACTAAGTTATGCTCATTTTGCGAAAAAGATGAAGAAACATATAAACATTTATTCTATACTTGTGAATTTGCACAATCAGTGTGGGGAATGTGCACGAGATTTTTAGACTTTGAAATACATAACTGTAGTTTGGAGGAAATTCTGTATGGGAAAGAGCAGAGAAATAAAGGAAAATATCAATTAATGAATCATGTTTTAATTCTGGTTAAATATCTGATTTATAGAAATAGAGAACTTAAAAAACCACCCTCTTTTAATGAAATAAAGAATAGTATAATAGGGGATAAAGTAGAAGAAAAGAAATTGGCAGCAATGAGGGGAACTCTTACTATTCATTTTTCTAAATGGGAAAACCTGAGTATTAGACAAACAATTGGAACCCAGAGCCAGTCGTCCACCGGTTAAGAGGGGGGGGGGGGGAGGGGGATAAGGGAGAGGTCGGGTAGGGTAGGGTTAACCAAAAGAGAAAAATTTTCTCTCAGGACAACAGTATAAAAGAAGTATAAGTTGCTACATTGTTAAAACAAAAAAAAATTGGATTATACAACTGCATATGTTTTCTTTGAAAATATGAATTTTTGTGTCGAATATGATGTATAGGAACTAACTATGTAAGTTTCCTTTGAAGCCGTTTGTAAGACAAAAATTTATACTGATTTATAATGTCATCACATTTGCAGTGAGCGTTACATATGATGTTTGTAATTTGTACTATGATTGTAATTTGTTTCAAGAGAGAAAAGAATAAAAACTGACCATAAAAAAAAAAAAAAAAAGTCTTTATTTTCTCTTCGATCTTTCGTTTTCTTACACCGCTGAACGATGATGATTACAATGAATATGAGACTGAAAACAGAACCAAGAATGGCGATAATCAGGGTTATATTGCCACCACTTGTGTTTGTGTCCGAGCTGGCATTCTTGTTCGTTGGTGAGTGATGTTTTGTTGTTGAAATTGATGTAGGTCTACCGACGGGAATTTTTCTTGAAGCTGTGTGTGATAATGTTGATGGTCTATTTTGCGCTGTTTGTTTCAAAGAAGTCGTTGGCAACGTAGTCATAGGAAAGGAGGGTGGCGTGGGCTGAGTAAATAGCATGCATGTGACCCTCAACTCGGTCTCAATTTGTAGATGGAATCCTGAATGAAGCCTTTTTAATGCAGTCACAGTAATCGAAAAGGCATTGAGTTGGCTAGCGCAATTTCATTTTCATCTTTAGTAGAATCAGTTGTAAAAAAAGCAAATTCTCGTCTGAAATTTTTGTACAGATATCAAAGTTGTATGGATTTAAAAGCAAGACGTACACTCTGTTTTGCTCTTATTCAATGTTTATTTGACTATGCTAACCCTGCATGGTACAGTAACATAAACAAGTCAGATCAAAAGAAGTTGAAGATTATACAGAACAAAATGGTGAGATTTATCAACTGTTCTGGTCCAAGAACTCATGTTGGCTATAGCGAACTTTCTAAAGCTGGTTTTCTTGAAGTCGACCAAAGATCAAAACAACTCGCATTGCATCACGTGCATAAAATATATCATACTAGGTCGAATCATTATATTCGATCCAACTTCGATCTTGTTACTGACGTACATGATTATAATACAAGAAATAGACGATCCAACTTTAACTTACCAGAAAGAGTAGGTAGTATTGGAAATTCGTTTTATTACAATGCCATAAAACATTGGAATTCCCTTCCCAATGGTGTAAAAGAAATAGGAAACTATGATCATTTTAAGAGGAAATTAAAGGAATACCTAATACTTGACAGTCAGAGAAGAGAAGTGAATGACATGTTATATGATTGAAATTGTTATTCTTCTGTCGGTTCATACTTTTTCATGTTGTATATACTTATGTTTTCGTACGTTATAGAAATTCTACAAATTCATCATTATTTTCCTCTTCTTCCTTCTCCTCTTTTTCTTCTTCTCCTTCTTCTTTTTCTTCTTGTACTTAATATCATTTCTATCATCAGTTTAATGTTGTTATTATTATCTTTAATAAGTAGTTCTTTTAATTTTCTTATCTGTCTGTAAATATTACTATTTTAATTTATTAATTGTATACATGTCTGTAAGGGACCCCACTGGAAATAAGCTCTCGAGCTTTCGTGGGTTATCCTGTTCAAGCTGACTTATTTTTGATCTGTTATTATTGTATATTGTTGTATGTTGGAAGCTTGTCGAATAAAAATCAATCAATCAATCAATCGAAAAGGCGTTTCCTTGAATTACAGCCGTCCGATTCATGTTCCCGTTCAAAGTGATATATCGAGAAAGCGCCTGGCTTGTCCAATAATTATCTAGAGTACACATCACTTTCATTTTAGCTGGATTTGAATGAGTTGCTGTAATGCAATTAGAACATGAAATGACACGTAAGTCATACGATTGAATTTCTATATCATTATTATCAGAACATTGGAAGGTAGCCGAATCATTCATTCTGATGTTAGAAATGTAAATATTGTTAGAATCAGGATTACCATTGCGGGTAACACCTTGTGTACAACGAGGATCATTGATGGAGACACCTTCCCAGTTTGCAATCAATGTTTCATTTCTATACCACTTTTGGTAGTAAAAATATAAGTCACCAGGTGGAGTGCAACGTAGTGTGATATTATCTCCGATGTTAGCTAGTCTTAGTAAAGTATCACCTTCCACTCTGCATGCAAGATCCACACAAATAAGCACAACAAACACAGACACAAAAACACAAAACACCTGCGATCGAATGAACGTCATCTTGGAGCCAGGTTGACGAACAATAATGAACAATCCAAATCTCAGAAAACTATATTGGATGCGTTTCCATCGCTACGGAACAATGTCAGGTAGGTTTTCCTCTCGCGGCGTCAAACTAAGTGATAGTATTGCATTGATTCGTTAAAGACTGTTTGACCACTGTCTGCATTCGATGATATACATGTAGTTCCTGAACTAACAGAAATTACGGTTTGAAGCAGGTTGTGATGAAGAGTGCGTGCGCAGGATTGGGTCGATTTGAAGCAGGAAGCCTTTTTTTCTTCTGACAATTCTGTAATATAACAGCATCACGACAAATTATCAAAATATCTATTTCCCATCATGTTTTGTCACGTTAGTGGCGTTGTATACTTTAATTTCGTGTCTTGTTAGGTTCACGATAGATTATGAAATGAATAAATTTGTCACATTGTTTGAATCGTACCTCCAAATATCAATGATCAGTGATAGCCAGTGGCGGATCCAGGGGGGGGGGGGGCCGCCCCCCTGGGAAAAAAAACGTGTAAAAACACGCGATTTTTACCCTTTTTTGGAGGATGGGCCCCTTTTAAATTTTCGAGGACCAAAACAAGAAAAAGGTGCCCCTACCCCCTTAGGCTGCCAAGTGAAAATGTGATGTGCATAGAACAATGTCATCATGTGTCCAGACTTTTTATGGTCTCCATTGTGTTAGTAGATGCCAGGAAAACATCAATTGCGGGGGTTCAAAATGGCAAAATAAATCGCCTCGCTGCTCCGCGGCTCGTGGACGATATGCTCCATGTGCAGGGGGTTTAATAACTCAAAAAACAAAACGCGGCTCGTGGACGATTCTTTACAGGGGGGTTCACATTCACAATAGCAACAACAAAAAAATGGCATCGCTACTGGATCAATCCGCCCCTGCTTTTATTAATAACAAATTGTGTGGCAACCGGTCAATGTATTCTACCCTCTTGAGTCTAGATGTGATAAAGGCATCGTTTAGCAATGTTAAATCTGAGATGCATGGCCCTACGTGTTATCATTGTCTGTGATATGGTGTAATATTGAAGCCCTAAAAAATATGCCCTTCAAAATGATCATGAAGTGCCACAAAAACGTAAAAACCTTTGAGTGACCGGTTTTACCATACTCATTTTCCCCAATAGACTGTAGTGTTTTATAACCGTTAGGAAAACGAATTCTGAAATTTCTAATTCCAATCATAGATATCGTGATAATCAGACATGCGCATATGGAAACGTTTGCTTGTATTTGTCTCATAAAAGAAGTTGATCACAAACTGACTCCCACACGGTGTTGAGTGATCAGGGGTCACAGGCCACTGGCTTCATCGGGCAGGTAGTTCCATTATGTGAATGGGTAAATTAACTATTACAAGATGAGGGGACACATAACATTGTACAAAAGGGCACAAATTGTTTTATTGTGCAGAACATACTCTTTTATTGACTTACTTATTGCATGAAACTCCCGGCCCCCCCACTCAGGTTTCGAAATGACCGCATGCGTGTTGCCAAAATGTCCTTTTCGTAACAAAAGAAAAAGGTCGACCCGTATTGACTTTACACACCGGACTTTTGCTGAAAAGGGGGGGTCGGTTGGAACACGCATATGCGTACCCTAAATAACACTGAGTGGGGGGGGGGGGGGGGGGGGCGGGATGAAACTATAAAACCAAAATGCATTTTGTATTCTAACAATTGGAGTACAAAGAATAATAACAGGTGAATGAAATGCATAAACACCACAAACACCTGGGGAGGAAGCATTCATTAATTTGATTACATATAGTTGATAAACGACTCCGATGAAACTATAAAACTAAAATGAAATTTGCGTTATGGCAATTGGAGTACAAAGAATGATAGCAGGTGAATGAAATGCTTCAACAGTAACACAAACACCTGGGAAGCTAGGAAGCATCCATAAATTTGAATAATTTAGTTGATAAACGACTCCGCGTGTGGACGTTTGTTGGAGCAGAAAGCAGTGGATTCTTAACAACACGAACCCATTTAACAGAATGTCGAAACGTGAATTAAATTTGGCGCGGTTGGAAAATGCATCTTTCTACCCTGCGACTTTAATGGTACGATCCAGTAAACTAAAACAGTAAAATGGCTCTTATTTAAAAATTACTCATTAAATAAAACCCAAAACTTCAGTGATATCAGAAAAAGTATTTTATATCTTACTAATAATTAAAATATGTATAAGCATTGTGAAAGTGTCGCATTTTACGATAAAAGACAACGATTTAGCGAAGATGACGTCATTAGTGCGCTTGCATCAGGGAATTCAAGGTCAAATGGTCAATTCAGACGCTTATAAGTTATTGATCGAGCTTTTTTGTTTCCTTAATTCCGACAAAATTATACATTCAATCAAAACATATTTAATACCAGAAGAAAGCTAACGATTAGTATTTTCATTAACCGCGTGCCCCAAAGTCGCTTGACCACAGTGAAACGAGTGAGATCTTGCGAGAGCGGCCAAAGTGTGATTTAAACTCGCTATTTGCTCTTCTCCAACGCAAAAAGAGACGACATTGTGCTGGATAAATGTATTTTTTCCGACAAAAGTACAGACAATTTGCATATGGTCTTTTTATATTATACTTTATGAAATGTTACCCGAGTGACTTCCGGGTGCCCCAATGCTTGAAAGAAACGCACATTTTAGAAAACTTCACTTTTTCATGGAAAAATGCTTATTTGTTCTATGCACGCAAGTCAGATTGAGCGGGTGATACAACGTTTCCATATGTGGGCATGTAAAATTCATGGGATTCATCTATGACCTAAATGTTAATAATTATGATTGCAGCATGAGCTAAATCCAGGATTTTCTTTTAGAATCTGAGGCAAAGGTCCAATACCTTTAAGACTTCAGCCTACTTGACAAGGAAATGATACTTGTTTTGAAGTGGATTCATCGACGCCACCATACAAACATATACTATCACTTAGAAGTATAACGAAAACGAAATTGTATACAAAGAAAGTACTTTGTCGGTATTTGTATCTGGCAAGATGATTGTTTATATTATGACTAACATTGACATTTTCTCTCGTGTTTTTTCTGTAAGTACTTCCTTGTTAAGTACTTTACTAAATTTAATTCTCATAATTATCATTAGCGATCGATCTCAGGATTCATAGGTGCCTCTTTAAATATTTTCTCCATTTCGTCGTGTTTCCATGGTCGCAAACGACGTCAAACCATAACACGGCGCTATTGTTTAAAATGTCACGGATTTCTTCCTTTCCTGACGAAAGAACCAAAATGACCGAATATTTTGTACATAATCAATACACAAACTTACAGTAACACTTTTACAATTTGAAACATCTTTATGATCCCAAAACTGAGTAAATGCTTGTTTAAAAAATGTCATCATGACAATTCATGGTAAAAAACTAACGATAACATTTAAAAGAGTACCAGTAATTTTAGACAGGTATTTAAAGAATTTACACATATACACATTGTTTAAAATACAAACTCTGCCTTTCTGATATAGAAATCGTTATTTTTATCTTGTAAATGACGACTTAACGCGTACTCACAATCTCTGTGTACAAATATAATCACACTGTTTCGAAAACAAAAATTGTCTTTGCATATGAATATTGAGAATATTGCGAAATCAAAATTAAAGCATAGGATGTACCATAATAGAACAGCGTGATATATGAACACCTATACAACCATAGTTATGATCGAGAAGATAGTTTGTTATTTGACGACCTAACGTAATTATTCTTATATGTTATCGATGTTATTTATATGCTCATACAATACGGTCGGTGAGAAATAAGAAATTATTTATTTTCTATATTATAAAAGTAAACATCGTATTTTAATCATTTTTTCCCCCGAGCAAATCTACAGAAAGCAGTTTCAATAGCCGCATGTGCAACACTTTCTAAATGGAGCGAACATTACAATGACACGTAAATTATTCTAACAACATTTCTGAAGGCAAACGATAGGCTACTGAAGTTACCTTTTAGCTGACTTCATGAAAGTCTCTACAATCGTGATATACGTAAATAGATTTAAGGTCACCCACAAGCAATCAATGACTACGACTTTAAAAGTAAGCACAGGGATTCCAGTTTCTTTTACCTTGTAGAAATATAGAAATCAAACCATTTCCTTAGATTACAACATATTTTTTAACAGAGTCTTAATAACACGGTATTCTAAGACTTCAATTCATGATAAGAATTTACAAAAAGAACTTGATTTGGATCCAAATCTGTTTTATCTTAATGCTCTTTTTAACTTCGAAACAAAGTTTACTTTGAGTTTTCATTACAACTAACATAATATCGCCGTAAACACAGTCGTACTTTCTGTATTATCTAGAGCCATTGAAAGATTCCTGAACTTGTCACACCAGCAAATAACTTTAAGGTGTTCGTATCAACATGATTTTTACTTCTCATTTTGAGGTGTTAGTGAAAATGTTTAATATTCAAAAGGATGCTGAACACTCTATCAGCAGCTGATGTTGTGACAAGATTTAAACACCTTTTAGGAACCCCCTTTTTCCTATCATGTTGCATGTAAGATTTAAATTCTACACAATGTGGCTTCAATGTTTAAACAGTTATATGGAGCCTCATCCAAAAATCATATTAAAGTAAATCTTTAATCAAAATGTAACCAAATATTGTTCAGTAATGATGAAAACATCGGATGTTTGTCTTTTTGCGACAAATCTGTAAGATTTTGACTTGATGAAATCAAAGTTCAAAACAATGTACATTTGAACAACAAGTTATTTTGAAATTGAAAAGTTTTAAAGGCCCACTGTCCTACTTGTAGCTACTTGCTCCCTCTATATAGAAAACTTC
The DNA here is from genome assembly GCA_035222895.1 of Strongylocentrotus droebachiensis. Lineage (NCBI taxonomy): Eukaryota > Metazoa > Echinodermata > Echinoidea > Camarodonta > Strongylocentrotidae > Strongylocentrotus > Strongylocentrotus droebachiensis. The sequence continues at coordinate 20,619 of JAVYIG010008106.1, forward strand.
CCCAATCGGTGCCTGTTAATCCCCCATGATCCTCCTTTTCTTATGTTAGTTGAGAGCTGAGTTAATGAGATAGCCACCTGTCAGTAATCTCGCTGTGTGGTCTAATCCCTTCTGGCCCAGTAGTGTTGACGCTCTTTAAACAAAATAATTTGTCTTGGTCTAATAAACATCGACATACAACGCATCAACACTGACGACCTCGTCCTTACGCAAGGTTGGTGTCTGTCCTGCTTCTGGAGTGGCCTTCAAGTTTTTCCTGGTGGGTCCTTTATCTGGCATGTCATAGAGTGGAATCTCCTCTGCATCACCCTCTGATCCTGGCATCTTGACATCCTCATACTGGTCCCCTTGCTTAAGGGTACCCCTGATCTGCTCGTGTTGAGTGATGATAGCACTGTTGCCATAGAGACGATCTGAATTGGAGGATCTATCAGGAACATTTGATGTTGATTTCGAATCACGATTAGCTCCCCTCAATTCCATAATGGAAGTAGCATACTCTGGACCCTTCCCAGATCCATCTTCAACCGATTCGTAACAAACTTCAGGATGCTCCTTTTCATCTGCATGATCTGCACTTCGTGGATCCAAGCTGGTTTCCCTCAATCCCTTAATTAAAGTGGTATACGATGAACCCTTCCCAGACCCATCTTCAACCGATTCGTAACAAACTTCAGGATGCTCCTTTTTATCTGCATGATCTGCACTTCGTTGATCCAAGCTAGTTTCCCTCAATCCCTTAATTAAAGTGGTATACGATGAACCCTTCCCAGATCCATCTTCAACTGATTCGTAACGAACTTCAGGATGCTCCTCTTTAATCGATGCGTTGCCAATGTCTTTATTTTCTCGTCGATCTTTCGTTTTCTTACACCGCTGAACGATAATAATAACAATCAATATCAGAATAAAAACAGAACCAAGAATGACGATAATCAGGGTTATATTGCCACCCGTCTTGTTTTGGTTCGAGCTGGCATTCTTGTTAGTTGGTGTGTGATGTTTTGTTGTTGAAATTGATGTAGATCTACCGGCAGGCAATTTTTTTGAAGCTGTATATGATAATGTCGATGGTCTATTTTGCGTTGTTTGTTTCAAAGAAGTCGTTGGTAGCGTAGTCGTGGGAAAGGACGATGGCGTTGGCTGAGTTGGTAGCATACATGTGATCCTCGACTCGGTCTCAATTTGCAGATAGAATTCGGAATGAAGCCTGTTCAATTCAGTCATATCAATCGAAAAAGAAAAGGCGCTCCCTTGAATTACAGCCGCCGGATAATATATGCTCCCAGTCAAAATGACAACTCGAGAAAGCGCCTGGCTTGTCCGATAATTTTCTAGAGTACAACTCACTTTTTCTTTATCTGGATCTGAATGATTTGCAATAATGCAATTAGAACATCTAATGACACGCAAGTCATACGACTGAAGGGTATCATCATAAAAGCTCCGACATTTGAAGGTAGCCGAATCATTCATTCTGATGTTAGAAATATATATATTGTTAGAATCAGGATTACCATTGCGGTTAACACCTTTTGTAAAACGAGGATCATTGATGACGACACCGTTCCAGTTGGCAATTAATGTTCCATTTCTGTACCACTTATTCCAGTAATCATTAGGTCGATAGCAGCTTAGTGTGATATTATCTCCGATGCTAGCTAGTATTATATCACCTTCCACTCTGCATGCCAGATCCACACAGAAAAGCACAACAAAAACAGATACAAAAACACAAAACATCTGCGATCGAATGAACGCCATCTTGGAGCCAAGTTTACGAACATTGATTCAAAATCCAAATCTCAGAAAACAATATTGGATGCGCTTTCATCGCTACGGAACAATGTCAGGTAGGTTTTCCTCTCGCGGCGTCAAACTAGTAAGTGATAGTATTGCATTGATTCGTTAAAGACCGTATCACAATGACTGTTTGATCATAGTCTGCATTCGATGATATACATGTAGTTCCTGAACTCGATGGTGTACATCGGAAATAACGTTTTTAAGGAGGTTGTGATTAAAAGTGCGTGCGCAGGTTTGGGCCGATTAGAAGAAGGGTTTGTTTCCTTCTTATGAAAATACGTTTATGGCAATAATAAGGTATTAGAATCGCAATATACTTGCCGGTTCCCCCGCTTCGATGGTATTGTATACGAAGAAGAAGTAGACAGGCGCATGATGTTATTAAAGTTGTTGATGAACATAAATGTTTACCTTGTCGTAGTCGATATGACGCATTATCAGTGTAAGATTATAATTTATTCGTAGTTATTTGTTTAATGTTTATTTAGCTTTCAAAACGCTTCGACCTACATTCTTTCCCATTTATTTCTCTCCTGTAGTTCTGTCCTTGCCCATTCAACCTTGCTTGCAATGGCAACCTCTCTCATTCATGACTATCCAATATTTAACTCACACCTGGCACTCTCTCTTCCCCTCTATTCGTTACTTTCGTTTATTACAAACTTGCCATCTTGGCAGCCATCCTGGAAGATGTAGTAAAACAAACATACAAGTCAATGCACCTCAAGTCTTGATAAAGTAGGACCGATTTCATTTTGTTTATTGTTTATGACCATTATGTTTGGATTCAACATTTGTGAAGGGACGAGCTGTGCTCGTAATCGACCTTGAATACCCAGTAGCTTCTTAACTGTTACTCCATAACTTCATCCAAGACGGGATGCTCGACCATGATGGGATACATGTGCTCTCTTCTTCTGCATCCAGAACCAACTCGACGTCGAATTTTCGACACAGCCATGTAACTGAAACAAGTACATGGACACTGTTAAAGATCGAACACGCCTATGAATTCTTGCGTCACATTCTTCTCGCTATATATTAAACGAGTTTTCTTTTAATGTTTTGACCCCACCGATGTACGTATTCGTTAAAGTAACCTCGATGGATTGATTCAGTATTGTATTTTTAATCATATGTTTTATTTTTTACGCTTGTAATCAAATAAGTCATACATATAAATAATTTTATTTTCAATAATCTTATTGAGCACTGTGCTCTGCATTACACTTATTTTTAATTATACACTGTACATACATATGTGCAAAGTATTCTTACTTAGTTCTGTGATAATTGTATTTCATTACATGAGAATCCAACTTATCGTTAGACGCGGTCAATTGCAGGACAAAGATCTGACAGTAAATTAATCTACTTTATATCGTCTAGATTATTGTAATTCCACTACTCCTTGGTATATCTTAACTCCCTTCAACTCCTCCAAAATAAAATAGCACGGCTAGTTCATTATAAACTAAATGTTGTCCATGTGTCCCCTTTCATCAGTGATCTTCATTGACTTCGTTTTTAATAATAAGTGTATCATACATAAAACCTTAAAGGTAAAGACCAGTTATGGTCATGCGATTGCATTGTGAAAGAAACGTTGTGGAATCGATCAGAAAAGGTTGATCATCTAGCATCTAGCATCTGCAAGGTTCTGGAATCATCAAAATGATAAGAAATTTGGCCCATTCTTCGTAAAGTTACAAGCACTATACACAGAAAGATGTATATGGGACTACCCTATATCTCTCACAGTCCATGAGAGAAACAAATTTACCAAATATATGAATTAGTAGGCGGTTTCTCGGCAAATTTTTTATCATCATGTATTAGTCAAAACATATTCTTTCACATGATTGGTAATGAGAGCTTCCATTTCATTTTTTGAAATTGGGGCGTTTCCAATACTGGTCTTTACCTTTAACTCTCACTTACAAGTAATGTCTCAATAATCAAGCCCAAGCATACCTAGGTGATGTAGTCCCCGCGCACACATCCATGTAAAATGCACACACGGCCACTATATACACTTACCGCCCCTACAACCGGTAAACAGAATGATAGGCTACAGGGCTTTTTCAGTTATTGCCCCGAAAACCGGGAACTCCCCATCCCTTGTTCTAGTATTAAAGAATCAGCATACTCTCACAGCTTTCAAGATGTGTCTGAAAACACATCCATTCTAATTTGTTTTTATATTCTTCTTTGTTTTGTAATTGATGAAAGCTTCGTATACTAATGTTCTCTTTCTGTGTTTGATTGTATTTGTTATTTATGCGCTTTGTATATTATGAAAAGGCGCTTTATAAATGTGATGATATTTATATTATTAATATCATTATCATCATTATTCCAATTATTATTATTATATCTATAATCATTATTTATCATTACTTTTTAATCAAAATTATCACCATTATTATTATCATCAATTTTCGGGTACCAGTCCGTCACATAATCTAGGGTTACGTCATCTCCGGCGTTCAGTAGTCCTCACTGATATAACTGATCCATTTGAAAATCCTCAGATACGTTCATGAAAAGTAGAGTTATAAAGGCATTGAAGATTCCAATTTTTGTTTTAGCGATTAGAATTTTGTCATAAAACCTCATCACGACACATCATCAAATAATCTATTTCCCGCCATGTTTGTCATTATAGTGGCGTAGTATTACTTTCATTTCGTATGCTAGGTTCACGACATGTTGTAAAAAGGATGAATATTTCACATTGCTTGATCCGTACCTCCAGATATCAATGATCAGTGTTAGCAGTGATCTTTTGTCAAGATGATTTCGAGTTTAATATCTTATCTATTTCTAACAATGACCTTGATACGAGTCCCAATCATGATCCTCTGTTACTAAGTATATACGTGACGAGGCTCGTATTTAGTAGTCTAAAAACATTTCTTTAATGATCATGAAAATCACGTTTCGTCAAGTATCTTTTTGGTTGATGAATATTGCAACCGGTAAATGTATTCTGCCCTCATGAGTCTAGATGTGTTAAGACTTGAAAAATCATCCTAAGCCAAGGAAATAAAGAGATTGTATCGAACCGTGGACCTGAAATGCACCATGCAGGCAAAAGCTCTACCACTGATCTAAGCTTAATTTCTTTGTTTTGGAATTCGTTCAAGGTCAAGCATAAATGACTGTGAAGGGTTATTTAGAGCTGTTGTCTACGAGAGCAACTTGCTGTAACGTCAAGTTTCTATCCTCAAGAGGGGCATGTTTCATCAAATAAAATTGATTTCGATTTTAAAAATAAATTTTAAGGCCGATTCAGTTTCAGCTTAAAACTGATACTTGTGAGCTGTTTCATCAAACAAATTTTAAGCTAAATTTTCTATAAAACTTGCAGTTTGAAAACATATAAATTTAGAGGTGTTGTTGGGATTGACTATTTCTTGTTATCCATTGCCAGACTGAAAGCGTATTATCATCATTGTGTATTGAAAGTGTATAATTTGAGTTGTTGTATTGTATTCTCTGTTTATTAGTGGGCCCTGTACCTCAGAATTGAAAACATTAATCGGTCTGCTTCCATGCCTAATATGTCCTATAGATGTTGGGCTTACTGAGCCATAACCCCATCTATGTTGCTATAATTCTGAATCATTTTGTTTAATGAATAGGATATTTGATGTATATTAAATATACAGTAGTACTATGAAAGTGGGAATAACAGAATGTTGATTGTTTACAAATTTGTTTTTTTTAATGAGGCCATTGTGACTTTAAGTGATATACAATTCTTGTAATGAATCATTTTCATTTTTTGTTCAGGCATTGATGTAGGTATGAATTATCAAAAGTAAAGTAAAAATAGCAAAATGCGTATGTGTTATGCTTTTGGTAAGTGGAAATTTTCATTTGACTATTACGTTGAAGTTATGATCTTAAAGGTAATACAAAGTTTTGGTATGGGGGTCATGAATTTGGTTCAAATGAACATATTGGAAGCATATGAGATCTTACAATATTCAGTGATCGTTGTCGCGGTTGAAATCGAGTCTAAAGTTATGAAATTTTATATAAATAACGTTTTATGTTGTATAGCTCCCTCTCAAGGTCAATATATTAATTAAGCTATAAAACAATATTTCTTGACTAAACTCAACCGATTAGCTATTCCCGTTTGGAAATTATATATCACAACTACATATTCTGAGATTTTCATGGTCGCAGCTACCATTGTACGGCCGTAGGCGCTATTTGAAATTTATCAAAATTTACCGGGAGCACCGGTAAATTTTTATATTCAATTTTTCTCGAAAGCAGAAGTGTTTTAAGGGCTAAATTTTCTAGTGCTTATAATACATCCACAGGGGCATCCAAATATATTAAAATTGTAAAGAATCACTGTCCACCCGATTTTCAAAAATTCCCAAAACTTTGTATTACCTTTAACGTTGTAGCTGTTTTAAAAGCATCTTTTAAATTTGTTATTTTATGTCACGTAAAAATGGTCAAGGCTGTAAGATGACAGCCTCTCTGTCTGGCACACTCTCCCTCTATCTTCACCAGTTTTATCTCGTAGTTTTCTACCTTGACTGATTTATCTCTCTTTTCTCTTCCTATCTAACGCCAGGGCCGTAGCCAGAGTTTGATGTTTTGAGGGGGCACATACATGTAATTGATCGACGTCCTGGGGAGGGGTCTAAAAAAGTTCAACCGATCTTGGAAATTTTGGGTGCCCCCCCCCCCCCACCGTGGCTACGGGCCTGTCTTACGCCACCCCTCCATTAAGACCCAAACCAACAAACACACACGCTTATGTACGCACACACACACACACACACGCACGCACACTACACACCCACACACATTACGTCTCTTTTTGTATCATCTCCTTCTCCTTAAATGCACGCTCCCCGTCTTTATGCCTGAGAACAGCATGAATTGTGCTTTGTAATTGTTAGTATCTAATTGAATATAGGCCCTACCAATATGTTAGATGTAAAGAAGTGGAATTGTTTAACATGTTGTCTGCCATCTTTTTGTGACTCATTATTTACTGACGATTGTTTAGAGAAATCAAAACGAGGATAGACTAAAAGAAAACTATTTTAAGGTAACGCGCGTTACACCTGAAAAGCAAGCGATAGCAAGAGTAATTCAGCCAAACCTCAGAGATGAAAACACTTCTCTTTATCAAGAATTTGAAGAAAAGTTTAAAGTTAAAGGCCTTCATTTTTTACACCTTAATGTGAGGTCTATTCTAAACAAGATATCGGAACTTAGAATTATTTTTAAAAGAAAAAGGCTGTCTATTATTGCTTTCACTGAAACATGGTTAAACAATTCCATAAATGATGAATAAATTGAAATAGACGGATATAAAATCATACGTCATGATCGATCCTCTGGCTCTGGAGGTGGTGTATGTTTCTATATCAGAAATGATATTGCATTTAATATTATGGATGCTATAAGTACTGGAGATACGGAATCCCTGTGGATAAATTTGCTTATACCAAGATCAAAACCAATTGTTGTTGGCGTTCTGTATCGACCGCCGAAAAACAATTTGTTTATCGAAAAATTGTCCAATATTCTTGATATATTAAAGAAGGATGACGAAATAATTCTTTTAGGAGACATGAATATTTGTCTTCTTCGCAAATCGCCACTGGCTAAAAAATATATTGACTTGTTGAGCCTTCATGGGTTTAGTCAACTCATTAAAGAGGCAACACGCGTTACACCTACATGTTCTTCTCTATTGGATCATGTTGGTTGTACCAAAGAAAATAAAATAAGTCAAAGTGGTGTCATTGATCTAGGTATTAGCGACCATTATTTTACTTTCTGTACACGGAAAAATGTTAGACTGGCTATAGGTCATCACAGGACTAATGATATCAGATCCATGAAAAAATATACAGAAGAGTCTTTCAATCTTCAACTATCTGTTGTTGATTGGTCACGAATAACTGACTGTACAGATGTAAATGAGGCATGGTCAATATTTCAACATGTTTTTATCTCAAATTTGAATATGATAGCGCCACTGAAACGGATAAGAATAAAACAAAGATCAGAAACTTGGGTGACTAAAGATATTCTTTCCCTAATTCAAGAGAGAAATATAGTATACAAAAAATGGAGGAAAAGAGCAAAAGATGAGAAGCTCTATAAAAGATACAGAGTATTAACCCAACTAACAATTGGACGTTTTCTGAACGTTCTAAAAACGTTCCAAGTTGGTTTTTTGGACGTTTTGTGAAAACGTTTTTTGGACGTCAAAATGTGGTAGGTTTTCGACGTATTTAAAACGTTTTATTGGACGTTTTAAAAACGTTTTTTAAACGTTAAAAGAACCAAAAAAAAACCTTTAAAAACCTTTCAGACATTCGAAAAGTCCAAAAACCTTTTGAAAACGTTCTAAATATATTGTGGACGTTGTTAGAACGTGCAGAAAACCTTTAAAAAACGTTTGGAACGTTCTTAAAACGTTTTTAAAACGTTAAAATGCACTACAAACGTTTTAAGAACGTCTAGAAAACCTTTTAAAACACGTCTGGAACGTTTATAAAACGTTTTCTAAACGTCCAAATGTACTGGCAACGTTTTGAAAACGTTTAGAAAACCTTTTAAGAACGTCCAGAACGTCCTGGAAACGTTTTGAGAACGTTCAGAAAACCTTTTAAGAACGTCTAGAACGTCCTGGAAACGTTTTTGCAACGTTTAGTAAGCCTTTTAAGAACGTCTAGAACGTCCTGGAAACGTTTTAGGAACGTTCAGAAAACCTTTTAAGAACGTCCAATATACAGTGAATTTTTAATAAACGCTAGGTCACACATGTATTTGATTGATTTTATGAATTTATTATCAAACATATTTACAAAATATGTACAAAGGCTTGGCAATACAGTACATCATGTATATTTGAAAAAGAGTATTGGTATTTCCCGAAGTGCCCCCGAAAGAACATACAATTCTAATATTCAGAATAAATTGTTATTTGATCAATATCGGTTCACAAACGGCTGAAATATCCATAAATATATTTTTATTCAAAATATTAAAAATGCATGAAGACTACTTTGAAGAAAAAAAATCTGAATAGTTCTTTAAAAAGCAATGGATATAGATATTTAATTAGTATTTTAACAAAAATTAAATGCAGAAACTGAAAGTAACGGGTCATTTTGATAATAACAGGGGCTTTACTTGGCCGTTTGTAATTATTACTTTGCACCGTGATGGTGCAGGTTTTGGTTTTAAAGTTAAGTTTGACCAATACTAAACTATCCCTTTAAAACTATACATACATAACACATGAACAATCTACAAATAAAACATAAGAAAATGATAGATGAGTTGAAGATATGCCTCATTAACTGGCAAATATGAATACTCATATAATTCACGGGTCTATGTCTCTATGAATATACAAGGCAAAGATAAAATGAATAGTGTCAATAATTTTGCAGCACACAATAGATAGCAACTTTGGTAACACACTTTATAAAAGCAATTTGAGTTATTTACAGAACCTGGCAATTCATGCCAAAAAGATGCCCCAGCAAATGATTAAGAAATCTTTCTATAATAAGTCTTGATCTTTGGTAAAACCAAATATAGTGGATTACTGTAAATTTGTTGTGTACTATATCAAATTCAATGTGAATAAATTCACCAGAACCTTTTAACAAAATGTCACAAATTATCATTAAATACATGTGAATAACCGATTTAGCTATGTGCCTCCACCCAGGATTAGCTTCATCATCCGGTGCAAAATATAACTATTCAAAAGAGTACATGTATTTACTTTCTCATCAACTTCTACAAGTGATAAAAATGTGACTATTTTAAGAAGTCACATTTCAAGTGAAAGTACGTCCAAAAAAAACAAGGAAACTACACTCGTTTCAGCTCTACAAATTGGCAACACTGATGACACCAACTGTGAGTAGCTATCCATCAACTTTGTACTCAAAATTTCATATTTTCTAAATTTTCCTTAAAGTTACACATTTCCACAGCTTTTAATCAGAGTATGTTCAGATTACTAATGACGAATAGCTTTCTACACAACATGCTTTGACTATGGGGGTTAGAAAATGTAAAATGTTGTGTACAAAGTGAATTTAGAGCTACTCAAGATGTCATCAGCATTGTCAATTTGAATAGCCGAGAGTAATTTACTAGAAAATGTAAAAAAAGAGTAGTTTCCTTACTTTGTTTTCCTTACCGAGTTTGCCCATTTCTTATTTTTAACTTTGTTCAAATTTGTCTCCTTTGATTGAAGGAGTGAAATTTCTAGGGTAGATTTCCCCTTTAAATCCGAGTAAAAAATTGTCCTTTTGATCGACCAAAGATTTAGTGGGCAGGTCAAGATTTCCCAGAAGCCTTGCATCTTACTTCAAATATAAAATCAACACAAAACACATGAACAATCTACAAAAGCTATTTGCAATAAACTGATAGAAATGAGTTGATATGAATTATTAACAGGCAAATATGAATACTCAAATTTAAGGGTCTATGAATATAGAAGACAAGGTTATAAGAGAGTTTGGCAGCACACACATTGGTTTCAGCATCCTTACAAAAAGGTGTACATTTACAGACCTATACAACTTTGTCTTGCATTCTCAACAAGATGTTGGCAATTCAATCCAAAAAGATGCACCAACAAAACTGTTATGTCGCTGATAAAGTTTCTCCATTATTAGTTGAAATGGTCAAAATTTGGTTTAAGTATGAGTTTTAGGATTTTTTGCATTGCCCCTGAATGAAGGTATCTTAATCTACCTTGAATGAAAATGTGGTGTTCACTGGTTCGGTAAACGGCTCCCTCAGGTCTTCCACATCAACGGCCGCTCCCGATTTGGACAAAAGCAGTTTTTGTACCAACTGCGTCAGCTGCTGCTGCCCTTCCTCCAGCCTCTGCAGTGTACACACTACACAGTACCTGCACTTGAAAATTGCCTGAGAAGAAAAAAACAGACACATAAAATACATTATAATAACAGTTCAAGTCATTAAAAAGTTTGACAGCAAATTAATAGGATATTTTGGCGAGATGTGTTTGATAGCTGTCCAATTTAGTCACTTCAGGAATATATCACCCAGCTTCAAAGACGACACCTTTGCAGCGCTTCCAACAAAGTATACATACTGTAAGGATTTAAAAGCGACTCTTCTGTAAGAAAACTATACCCATGCCTTGTTGATGAAATAAATTACATGTACGTACGCCGAGATAATCTGCCTCTCTTATCCAATCTAACAGTATTTTAGTGTAGCAACTTAGTACAAATGGCAAATGTTGTTTTGTTAGTTTATACGCTCTACAGTATATGTTCTGATGATAAAAAAAACCTCAGAAACTTTCGTTTGTGAAATGCTATCTGAAAAAAACTTACTTTCCGAAGCCCGAGCCCTTGCTGGAGTTGTGGGTTGGAACTGAAAAATGCGATGTGGACTTGGACTTCGCATTCAGTTTCGGCATTGGTATCTCTGCTGCCACAGCCTTAGTCGTTCCTCCGCGTACATGTTGTTTTCTTGATTTAAGATCTGAAAAACAGAGACACATTGCAGATGTTAAAAGGGATATCAAGACATGACAAGAATTCTCATAAACTGAACAAACTTTTGGGTAATGTAAACTTCTTGTCCGAAATTTATGCCTAGATTACAAATTAATTTCCAGTTTTGCCGGAATGGTGCCACATCTATTAATCATCATTTTGCATGGCTGGGACACAAAGCATGTCTAGCTTAAGCTATCCCAAATAAATTATCTTAGGTTTTCATCATCTGTTGGATTTTGAAGAAAACGAGAAATAAGATGTAAATTATACGTCTCTGGCCGAGCCAAGCACTACTAACCATCAAGAGACAAATACTTACCAGCGTCACTTCCGGAATCACTAGAAGATTTGCTTAATCTCTGGGGAAGACGTCTCTTTCGCTTCTACACGGCATCATCTTCCGATACCAGGTTTGACGTGTCCTCTGCCTTCCTGGCGATGTTTTTGCGCTTTCACATAGTTGCCTGTATGTAAAAATAAAACAAATCAATCCTTAAGTTAATCTACGTTATTGGAAATCAATTTCTTTAAATAATGTGTCATCTGAACTAAACAGATTTTTTTTTAAAGAGACGAAATTGAGAACAAGATATAGATCTAGGTCTCGATATTTCTAAAAAAACAATATCCATACAAAAAAGGTGGTTTGGGAGCTATTTCAATTGCCTAAAAAACAAACCTGTTGTAATAGGGGGTGGGATAATATAAAGTTGCTAAATGGTGGTGGAGGGAAAAGCATGGAATGTTCCACTCCCGTGGGATTTTAAATGCTATTGAGGGAAGAGTAAATAAGTCAAGAAATGAGCTGGTAGTCGAAGGACTTATTTTCTTCACGAAATAGCATTTTAAATCCCGATGGGAACTTTCCATGATTTTTCCAGACAGCAAAGTTAACAACTCAACTGTTTTAATCATCCGATTACCATGTAATGTAACGAGCCATGCGCACATACCCACTCCAGCAAAGAGTCCATGCTATTATGCGTATTGACCTCTAGCACTGCACTACGTGTTAATAGGCAGCATTTGCTCAAAAGGAATAGTCAATACACACATATAAATACAAAAATGCACTTATCATGCCGATGCGGCTGTAAGCAAATTTTGACAGTAGACAAACAATTTGAATTTCTTAATTGTTCTTTCTAACAAAATAACATCATCGGTAAGTTGAACAAATTGTATTTTATTACTGCTATTTAGGTGTCATCAATTGTCACTAAACTAAAGTACAGATTTTTAGTGAAAGAGTTTTGTACAGTGGTGTTCGAAATGTTAAGTATCAATAGCACAGCTTTTAATACACACATCCAGGATAGTAATGCAGCTATGTATGCACTAACTCCAAGAAGCTCCGACGCCGTTCGGCATCGGAGCTTCCTGGTGTTATGTGTGCACATACCCTAGCCTACCCAATTACCATACCACTGTTACCAGTCAATGCAATGAAAATTTCAACGGCCTGCACATGCGACATAGAGTCCCGGGCATAGAGTCTGCCGTACTTTTAGTTTTAATGCAAATAATCAATATTTTATTTCATTTTACATGCTTCAAAATCAATCAAACGAAGCTTAAATTCCTTACAGATATCAAAATGTTAAAATAACGCTTACCTTGGTGTCGCAGTCTAACAGATTATTTGAAATCTGGAAGTCACGTCATCAAGCAGTCAACTCGTCAGTCAGTTTAAAACACGCGGCAAGCTCTGGAGCGAGCGCGCCGCACCGGCCGCGCCGGATACGATACTATACAGTGGTACGATTATATACGGTGCGTACGCACTTTGTATACACGTGGTTCAATGGAGCATATAAATGACGTAGCGCGGTCGGACTAATTGGGCTGGGGGGGGGGGGGGGGGGGAGGGGCACAAACATTATGTGAGGGGGAGGGGTCACTCCTTAGTATTTCTTTTTTCTTCAATTAATGTCACCTTATGTTTTCTATTTTTTCCTCAAAATTATTGGGGGCACGTGCCTCCCTCCATCGCTACGCCACAGGAGTGCATCAGTTTGACATACCTCGACCCCCCCCCCCCCATGCGTATGCATGTGGCCTTATTTCGCCAGCTGTTATTTTTTAAGAAATATTTTTTTGGACATCAAAAATAAATTCAAACAAAATACGTCTGAATAAAACGTTCTGTAAACGTTTTACAGGACCTATCCAAGAACGTTTAATTTGAAACGTCCAAAAAACGTTTTCTGAACGTCTTCAAAAGACCTAGCTCCGCAGCGAATGTAAGGTCCCAACTTAGACGTTATATACACGTTTTTTAAACGTTTAATATGGACGAAGACAAAACGTTTATTTTGTAACGTCCACAAACGTTTTGTAAACGTCCTATATCAAACGTTCTGTAAACGTCCTATATCAAACGTTCTGTAAACGTCCTATACCAAACGTTTAATTTTGTAACGTCCAAAAAACGTTTTTTAAACGTTCTCAAAAACCTAAACTTTGACGTAAATGAGAAGTCCAAACTTTAACGTTATATAAACGTTTTAAAAACGTTCATTTAGGACGAAGACGTACAGGACCTAAAAAAAACGTTTTGAAAACGTTCTGAAAACGTTCTGTGTTTGCTGGGAAGAAATATGGTCCAAAGAGAGGTGAAAAAGGCTAAACTCGATTACTTACAAAACAAGATAGAAGAAAATAAACAAGATTCGAAAAAACTTTGGCAGAATCTAAAAAACTTAGGATTGAAAAATAAGAAGCGAAAAGAACAAGAATCTGTCATTAAAATTGATGGGGAATTATGTCATGATAAGATGGCCATCGCTGATGAATTCAATTCTCATTTCACAAATGTGGCTGCCAAATTAGTAGACAAACTCCCCCCTTCCAAAGACTTTTTCAGCGCAGACAATGATTGTATTCGTGACTTTTACGAAAGAAAAGGTGTACGTGAAAACAGCTTCGAGTTATTACCAATCAGTGAACAATTTGTTTTCAAAGAGTTACGTAAGTTGAATGTATCAAAAAGTACTGGGTTAGACTTGATTCCAGCTAAATTTCTAAAAGATGGTGCGAAGGTTTTATTTAAGCCTCTAAGTTACTTAATGAACCTATCTATCTTGACGAGTACTTTTCCAGAGGATATGAAAATAGCAAAAGTGACTCCACTTTATAAAAAGAAAGATAAAACTGATGTTAGCAACTATAGACCTATTAGTGTTTTAAGCGTAGCATCAAAGATTCTAGAAAAATCGGTCTGTGTTCAAATTGAAAGATACTTCAAAGAAAATGATATAATTTATGAATTTCAATCTGGTTTTCGAGATTATTATCCGACTGAAACATGTCTAATTCATTTGACTGATTATTTGAGGAGAGAAACTTCCCAAGGGCGCTTTGTTGGTATGGTGCTCCTTGATCTGCAAAAAGCTTTTGATACAGTTAATCATTGCGTCTTATTGAAGAAGTTACAACTAATGGGTTTTGATAAGGCAAGTTTAGATTGGTTCAGATCCTACTTATCTAATCGGCACCAAGTAGTGGCCATTCATGATATTCGTTCCAAACTAATGCCTATAACAAATCTCTAAGATTTTGACTTGATGACATCATAGTTTAAAGCAATGTACCCTTTAACAACAAGTAAATTTGAATTTGAAAAGTTAATAACAAAATAATTAATTTGAAAAAAAAGGTTTACATGGTTTTTTCTTGGTCTAATATTAATAAACGACGACATACAACGCATCAACACTGACTACATCATCCTTAGACAAGGTTGATGTCTGTCCTGCTTGTGGAGTGGCCTTCAAGGTATTCCTCGTGGGTCCTTTATCTGGCATGTCATAGAGCGGAATCTCCTCAGCTTCACCCCCAGATCTTGGCATCTTGACATCGTCATACTGTTCCCCTTGCTAAAGGGTACCCCTGATCTGCTCGTGTTGAGTGATGATAGCACTGTTGCCATAGAGACGATCTGAATTGGAGGATCTATCAGGAACATTTGATGTTGATTTCGACTCACGATTAGCTCCTCTCAATTCCATAATGGAAGTAGCATACTCTGGACCCTTCCGAGATCCATCTTCAACCGATTCGTAACAAACTTCAGGATGCTCCTTTTTATCTGCATGATCTGCACTTCGTGGATCCAAGCTGGTTTTCCCCAATCCCTTAATTAAAGTGGTATACGATGGACCCTTCCCAGACCCATCTTCAACTGATTCGTAACAAACTTCAGGATGCTCCTCTTTAATCGATGCATTGCTAGTGTCTTTATTTTCTTGTCGATCTTTCGTTTTCTTACACCGCTGAACGATAATGATTACAATCAATATGAGACTAAAAACAGAACCAAGAATGGCGATAATCAGGGTTATATTGCCACCACTCGTGTTTTTGTCCGAGCTGGAATTCTTGTTCGTTGATGGTGAGTGCTGTTTTGTTGTTGAAATTGATGTAGGTCTACCGACGGGAATTTTTCTTGAAGCTGTTTGTGATAATGTTGATGGTCTATTTTGCGTTGTTTGTCTCAAAAAAGTCGTTGGTAGCGTAGTCATAGGAAAGGAGGATGGTATGGGCTGAGTTGATAGCATGCATGTGATCACCGACTCGGTCTCAATTCGCAGATAGAATTCTGAACGAAGACTGTTCAATGCAGTCTCTTTAATCGAAAAATAAAAGGCGCTCTCTTGAATTACAGCCGTCCGATATATGTTCCCGTTCAAAATAATATAATTATCGAGAAAGCGCCTGGCTTGTCCAATAATTATTCAAGGTACACATCACTTTCATTTTATCTGGATTTGAATGATTTGCTATAATGCAATTAGAACACCCAATGACACGCAAGTCATACGACTGAAGGGTTACATTATAATAGTCAAAACATTCGAAGGTAGCCGAATCATTCATTCTGATGTTAGATATGTATATAGTGTTAGTATTAGACATACCGTTGGGGGTAATACCTTGTCTAAAGCGAGGATCCTTGGTGACAACACCGAGCCAGTTGGCAATTACTGTTCCATTTCTATACCACGTATTGTAGTTAACTTCAGGTCGACAGCAGCTTAGTGTGATATCATCTCCGATGTCAGCTAGTCTTTAATAGTATAGTATCACATTCCACTCTGCATGCAAGATCCACACAGAAAAGAACAATAAACACAGATACAAAAACAAAAAACATCTGCGATTGAATGAACGCCATCTTGGAACCAAGTTACGAACAATGATTAAAAATCCAAATATGAGAAAACTATATTGGATGCGCTTTGATCGCTACGGAACAATGTCAGGTAGGTTTTCCTCTCGCGGCGTCAAACTAGTAACTGATAGTATTGCATTAGGGACTTTTAGATTTGCACGTTGACAGCTTTGACTACAACGTGTGACGTCATTTTAAGACACTGCGCATGCTTCACGTCGTCTCAGTCGGCGATCGAGAATGCGTCAACCTTGATTTTCCTAAATCTAGTACCGGTACTATTATGCCAGCGTGCGCATAAAATATACAGTTCCTCAGGTAGACAAAGGAACATCCCTTCCCTGCTATTATGTAAAAATGTGTAGAACAGGTGTCACATGCATATTCACCTGTTCTACACATTTTTACAAATAGCAGTGGAGGGATGTTTTACCACAGCAATAGGCCATTTTCGTAATGTAACCAAATTTAATGCATAAGTCTTTGTGTAGTGCCTCAATACAAATTATTTCATGCACCTGATAAGAATAATAGTATTTCAATAGGCAGAATCCGAACTGCAGACATAAGTTGTTGCCAGGTTGGACAAACATGATGGATTGGCCTACCTAGCAACACTTAATATATGCAGTTGCATTCTGTCTATTGAAATACTATTATTCCTAACAGGTGAATGAAATAATTTGTATTGAGGCACTTCACAAACACTTATGCATTAAATTTGGTTACATTACGAAAATGGCCTATTGTTGAGGGTTGAATAAGGAACTGTATATTTTGTCCTCTTTCTTTTTCATCTGCATGTATGTATATCGTCGAGTGCAATCTAAAAGATTTCTAATTGTAGTCAACATGAGCAGTTGAGTACGTTGACACGCATGATCAGTCGGCGTTCGTCGTGTTCTCGTCCACTCAATCTAAAAGTCCCTATTGATTCGTTAAAGACGGTGAAATACCAACATGATTGTATGACCATAGTCTGCATTCGATGATATAGTTCCTGAACTCGATGGTGTATAACGGAATTAAAGTTTAGAAGCAGGTTGTGATGAAAGTGCGTGCGCAGGATTGGGCCGATTACAATAGAAGAAGGGATTTGTTTCCTTCTTCTGAAAATACGTATACGGCAATAATTGGTAACTAGAATCGAATACACTTACCTGGTCCCCCGCTGTGATGGTATCGTATACGAAGAAGAAGTAGACAGGCGCATGATGTCATGTTGAAAAAAGTTGTGAATGAACATAAATTTTACCTTGTCGTAGTCGATTTAACGCATTATCCGTGTAAGATTATATTTTCAGTCGTAGGTAGGCCTACTTGTTTAATTTATATTTAGCTTTGCATACTCTGTCATCATCAGGACAGCTTTGACCTACATTTATTCCCCTTTATTTTTTCCCTCATGTTCCTTTGGTTCTGTCCTCCTCTGCCATGGCAACCTCTCTCACTCGTGACTATCCACCCTTTAAATCACTTAAAACCTAAAACTCTCTCTTCCCCTCCATTCGTTACTTTCGTTTATTGCAAACTTGTGATTGGTAGTGGTTACCTTCATATTGTAAATTATGTCAGCCATCTTGGCAGCCATCTTGGGAGATGTAATAAAATAAACATACAAGACAGTCAATACACCTCAAGCCTTGAAACATGTAGGACCGATTTCTTTTTGTTGATGTTAATGGCCATTTTTATTTATTTAGTTTTTGTTTTGTTAAGGGACGCGCTGGACTCGTAATCGACCTTGAATACCCAGTAAATGCATTAATGTTACTCCATTACTTCATCCAAGACGGGATGCTCGACCATGACGGGATACCCGTGCTCTCTTCTTCTGCATCCAGAACCAACTCGACGTCGAACTCTCGACACAGCCATGTAACTGAAACAAGTACATGGACACTGTTAAAGATCGAACACGCCTATGAATTCTTGCGTCACATTCTTCTCGCTAACGAGTTTTCTTTGAATGTTTTGAGCCCAATGATGTACGTATTCGTTAAAGTAACCTCGATGGATTGATTCAGTATTGTATTTTTAATCATAATTATATTTCGTTTTTTACGCTTGTAAATAAACAAGTCATATATATTTGTAATGTAATTTTCAATGCTCTTTATTCATAAGTTAGAAAACTTATTTTTCATTATAAATACAGATGTGCAAAGCACTCTTACTTAGTTCTGTGATAATTGTAATTCACTACATGAGAATCCAACTTATCGTTAGACGCGGTCAATTACAGGACAAAGATCTGACAGTACATTCATCTACTTTATATCGTCTAGATTATTGTAATTCCACTACTCCTTGGTCCTTTTTGGTATATCTTAACTCTCTTCGAGTGTTCTGACTGGGTTCCCGTCCTTAGTGGGACTCCACAGGGTACGGTCCTCGGGCCTCATCTCTTCCTCCTTCATATCAATGATATTGATAATGGTGTGAAGAGTACTACCAGACTCTTTGCGGATGATTGCTTAATCTACAACACAAGATCATCCAAAGATGAGGAAATACTGCAAACGGATCTTAACACCTTGGTCAACTGGGCCAATACCTGGGGAATGACTTTCAACCCGAGCAAATGCACAACTATGCGAGTCACGAGGAGCAGGAAACCAAACAGAACATCCTACCAGATGATGGGAGTCAATCTCGAAGAAACCACACACACCAGATACTTGGGTATAATCATACAAAATGATATGAGATGGAACAAGCAGGTTGAAAATTCAAGAAGTAAGGCCATGAAAGTAGACAACTTCTTGAAAAGGAACTTCTATCAATCTTCAACAAAAACAAAGGAGAAGCTGTATTCTATGCTAGTTAAACCTCATCTTAACTATGCTTCTTCAGCCTGGGATCCATATACGAGCACCAACATCAGCAACATTGAGAGAGTCCAGAATGCAGCAGCTAGATTCGTCAAAAACACTTATACAAGATATTCAAGTGTCACTGCTTTGAAGGACTCAATGGGTTGGATCCCCCCATACAAAATGATTCACGACTTGATGGACATCAACTACAAGAATTACATCTCACCCGAGGTAGAACGAACAAGACGGGGACATGACCAACAATTCTATATCAACAAAGTCAGGACGGACGCATACGCTTACTCATTCTTCCCAAGGACAGTTAAGGACTGGAACAGTCTTTCTCCCTCAATTGTAGCCCAACCTTCCTTAAATACTTTGAAATCTGCGCTTAAAACCAACTTAAAACCAGCACATTAAGTTGGTGGCCGCACACAACGACACACCTCCAGTTTAAACACCTTTACGGCGTCTTTTGGAGGAATCCTACCAAGTACCAAGTACCAAGTACCAAGACTCCTCCAAAATAAAATAGCACGGCTAGTTCATTATAAACCAAATGTTGTCCATGTGTCCCCTTTCATCAGTGATCTTCATTGACTTCGTGTTTAATAATAATCGTATCATACATAAGACCTTAACTCTCACTTACAAGTAATGTGTTAATAATCAAGCCCCAGCTTACCTAGGTGATGTAAGAAGGAATTACCTTTTTGCTAGATTATAAAAGTGAATAGCGTATTACATCCTTTATCCCAAACAAATCTACAGAAAGCAATTTAAATAGCCATGGACATCATCTTTTGAATGGAGCGAACATTACAATGATATGTTACATTAATAGGCTACTGAAGTTACCCTTTAGCCGATTAAAGGTCACCAACAAGCAATCAATGACTTCGACAAAAAGCAAACTTGATTAGAATTCAAATCTCGTTTATCTTAATTCTCTTTTTAACTTCGAAACCTATACTAGTTTAGTTTGAGTTTTCATCACAACCAACATAATCATATCGCCATAAACACTACACTTAAGAAAACAGTTGTACTTTCCGACACTCCAAACGATGGTATTAATTATCTAGAGCCCTTAAAAGATTCCTAAACTTGTCACACCAGCAGATAACCACAAGTTAATTTGAATGTTAAAAATTTAACAAAATCGTGATTTTTTCTTGGTCTAATAAACATCGACATACAATGCATCAACAATGTCTACCTCACCCTTAGGCAAGGTTGATGGCTGTCCTGCTTCTGGAGTGGCCTTCAAGGTATTCCTGGTTGGTCCTTCATCTGGCATGTCAAAGAGCGGGATCTCCTCGGCATCACCCCCTGATCCTGGCATCTTGACATTCTCATACTGGTCCCCTTTCTGAAGGGTACCCCTGATCTGCTCGTGTTGAGTGATGATAGCACTGTTGCCATAGAGATAATCTGAATTGGAAGATCCAACTTTTGATGTTGATTTTGACTCACGATTAGTTCCCATCAATTCCTTAATGGAGGTAGCATACCCTGAACCCTTCCGAGATACATCTTCATATTCTTCAACCGATTCGTAACAAACTCCAAGATGCTCCGTTTTATCTGTATGATCCACACTTCGTTGATCCAAGCTGGAATCCTTCAATCCCTTAATTAAAGTGGTATACTCTGAACCCTTTTCAAGCGATGCATTGCCAGTGTCTTTATTTTCTCTTCGATCTTTCGTTTTCTTACACCGCTGAACGATAATGATAACAATCAATATGAGACTGAAAACAGAACCAAGAATGGCGATAATCAGGGTTATATTGCCACCACTAGTGTTTTTGTCCGAGCTGGCATTCTTGTTCGTTGGTGAGTGCTGTTTTCTTGTAGATAGTGATGGAGATCTACCGGCAGTCAATTTTTCTAAAGCTGTATAAGATAATGTCGATGGTCTATTTTGCGTTGTTTGTTTCAAAGAAGTTGGTAACGGAGTCGTGGGAAAGGAGGGTGGCGTGGGCTGAGTTGATAGCATGCATCTGAACCTCGATTTGATCTCAATTTGCACATAGAATTCTGAATTAAGCCTGTTTAATTCAGTCACATCAATCGAAAAAGTAAAGGCGCTCCCTTGAATTACAGCCGCCAAACAATATATGCTCCCAGTCAAAATGACAACTCGAGAAAGCGCCTGGCTTGTCCGATAATTTTCTAGAGTATAACTCACTTTTTCTTTATCTGGATCTGAATGATTTGCAATAATGCAATTAGAACATCTAATGACACGCAAGTCATACGACTGAAGGGTTTCATTATAATAGCCAAAACATTCGAAGGTAGCCGAATCATTCATTCTGATGTTAGAAATGTAAATATTGTTAGAATCAGGATTACCATTGCGGGTAACACCTTGTGTAAAACGAGGATCATTGATGAAGACACCGTCCCAGTTGGCAAGTAATGTTTCATTTCTGTACCACCACTTGAAGAGATCATATACACCATCAGGTCGAGAGCAGCTTAGTGTGATTCTATCTCCAATGTTAGCTAGTATTATATCACCTTCCACTCTGCATGCCAGATCCACACAGAAAAGTACAACAAACACAGAAACAAAAACACAAAACACCTGCGATCGAATGAACGCCATCTTAGAGCCAGGTTTACGAACAATAATGAAAAATCACAATCTAAAACTAGAAATGCAATCGTGTCACAACGATGTGCGTGCAATGACGCCGTGTTTCTACGTGTCGAACGAAAGAGCTTCTCTCGGACTATCCAGAGCAATTTGTACTAAGTCTTTAGCTTCTGTAATATTGGAGACAAGTAGGGCGAAAGAAAGGCCTCAATAGTGACCTTGATGGGATGGTAGTGACTATGCCTACGATGTTTGAAAGAAATTGGGATAGGGGAAAGAACCTAGAAAGGGCTCGCAAGCACTGCGTGCAAAAAACAAATGGGATTAGTTGCATGTTCGTCATTGCAATCAAGATCGTTCTAGGGGTCAAAAGCGTGAACCCGATTTGCCCCATAGACAATGCGTGTAATGCATGGGCGGAAAACGTACAGGATCTGTATTATGACCGGAGTTAAATTGTTTTTTCTCTCTCTATTTATGTCTCTTTATGGGCCGTATATGGTATCATTGGAAAGAAAATTTCATGGTTGTTATTGTAAACTACTCTCTTTATTTCTATGATAATCCAATCGAAACATGTGATGTAAAATAGATTTAAAGGACAAAATGGCGTCTTAAATGGCCCCCTTGACTAATTCCAAAAATCCGGTCACGAGGTGCCCTGCGTATTGCATCTCGGAATGTCATTGCAAATTTTCAAGGAAAAAAAAGGATGTTTAGGGGGCGAAAAGTAGTCTGAAAAAAATGACGTCATGGCCGATAAGTGTTATAATCGGGCGGAATTCGTATAGTGACCCTTGTTCAAATGCGATTTACTCACAATTTTCTGTGTAAACATATACCATACTTGGTATCATTCGAAAGGGCACTTCATTGCGGTCAGTTTGACACTATTGTCATCTGCACGCAATGTACTGCACGCATTAAAGGCGCTATTACGTAATGCATAGCAAATTCATCATTTTTGGCGATAACTTTGCGCTGACGTTATTAAAATTTACCAAACTTGGCAGACAGTTGACACGTATATGGATACATGTGTCTGCTAAGTTTCATCGAGTTAGGTTTAAAGATCGCCATTTTAGAGCAAGTTGAAGTTATTTCGGAATTTTCGTGAAAATGGCGAATTTGGAGGGCAATTTTCTCAAATTTGGTCAGTGATAGGGTATATAATTTTGTATATGGCTGGAAAGGGCATATCCTCAAGTATCTAAATCCAAAAAAGGGTACGGGTTTGCCAAGCCATTATGGAGATACGGCCACAGAGAGAAAGCCAATTCCCAGAACTTTAGAGGGCGCTATTTATGTTGTGCAAAGCCATTGGAGCGTGAAATTTGGCATGGCTATGTGCAATTATGAGATGAAGATACTGTGAGATTTAAATACAAAACGGAATTTATATGAGAAAGTTATGGCAGTTTTAGATTATTTAGGGGTCCATTTTTCAAGAACTTGAGAGATTTTTGACGGAGTCGGTTTTAGATTTGAATTTCGAGTATGAAGATGGCATTTTGAAGGTCAAGTCATGTGTCGCAGATGAAAGAACATCTCTCAGACTATCTAGAGGAATTTGTTAGAAGTTTGTAGGATGAAGGATAGTGGAGATAGGAAGGAAGATATAAAGGCCTTAAAATGGACCAGAAACGGACAAAATGGCGCCTGGACGGTCATGCATGAGTGATTTCCAAAATCGAAGAATGTAGTGACCTTGATGAGATGTTAGAGACTATGCCTATGAAATTTGAAAGGAAAAGGACATGAGGAAAGCACCTAACTAGGAGTCACAAACACTACGTGCAAAACGAATGCGATTTCCTGACGATAAGGAGGAAAAGGAGGAAAAGGAGAATATTAATGGGGCAGAATGTGAACGAAAACAAGGCAATGACGAAGGTCGTCATTGCAAAAACTATATTGGATGCATTTTCATCGCTACGGAACAATATATGGTAGGTTTTCCTCTCGCGGCGTCAAACTATATAGTATCTGGTAGTACTGCATTGATTCGTTAAAGACGGTGAAGTACCACAATGATTGTATGACCATTGTCTGCATTCGATGATATAGTTCCTGAACTCGATGGTTTATAATGGAAATAACGGTTTGAAGTTGTGATGAAAAGTGCGTGCGCAGAATTGGGCCGATACGAAGAAGGTAACTTTTTTCTTCTTCTGTAAATACGTATAAGGCAATCATGGGTAACTAGAATGATTTAAAACGGGTCCCCCGGTTTGATGGTATTGTATACGAAGAAGAAATAAAAAAAATTCCTCTCGCGGCGTCAAACTAGTATCTGGTAGTACCAGAGGCGTCTCCAAAGGGGGTGTGGGGGTGCGATACCCCCCCCCCACCTGTCAGGAGATTGTCGGTAAAATCGCGCTGCTGTCGGGAAAAAGAGAAAAGGGGGAGGGAAAGAAAAGAAAAAAAAGAAAAGGAAAAGAAAAGAAAGAAAGGAAAAGAAAGGAAAGAAAAGGAAAAGAAAGGAAAGAAAAGAAAAGAAAGAAAGAGAAACTAGAAATGCAATCGTGTCACAACGATGTGCGTGCAATGACGCCGTGTTTCTACGTGTCGAACGAAAGAGCTTCTCTCGGACTATCCAGAGCAATTTGTACGAAGTCTGTAGCTCCTGTGATATTGGAGATAGGTAGGGCGAAAGAAAGGCCTCAACAGTGACCTTGATGGGATAGTAGTGACTATGCCTACGGAGTTTGAAAGAAATTGGGATAGGGGAAAGAACCTAGAAAGGGCTCGCAAGCACTGCGTGCAAAAACCAATGGGATTTGGTGCAGGTTCGTCATTGCAATCAAGATCGTTCTGGGGACCAATAGCGTGAACCCGATATGCCCCATAGACAATGCGTGTAATGCATGGGCGGAAAACGTGCAGGATCTGTTTTATGAACGGAGTTAAATTGTTTTTTCTCTCTCTCTTTATGTCTCTTTATGGGCCGTATTTGGTATCATTGGAAAGAGAATTTCATGGTTGTTATTGTAAACTACTCTTTTTTTTTCTATGATAATCCTTTCGAAACATGTGATGTAAAATAGATTTAAAGGACAAAATGGCGTCTTAAATGGCCCCCTTGACTAATTTCAAAAATCCGGCCACGAGGTGCCCTGCGTATTGCATCTTGGAATGTCATTGCAAATTTTCAAGGAAAAAAAAGGATGTTTAGGGGGCAAAAAGTAGTCTGAAAAAAAATGACGTCATGGCCGATATGTGTTATAATCGGCCGGAATTCGTATAGTGACCCTTGTTCAAATGCGATTTACTCACAATTTTCTGTGTAAACATATACCATACTTGGTATCATTCGAAAGGGCACTTCATTGCGGTCAGTTTGACACCATTGTCATCCGCACGCAATGTACTTCACGCATTAAAGGCGCTATTACGTAATGCATAGTAAATTCATCATTTTTGGCGATAACTTTGCGACGAGGGCATTACAATTTATTTAACTTGGCAGACAGTTGTCACGTATATGGATACATATGTCTGCCAAGTTTCAACGACGTAGGTATAACGATCACCATTTTAGAGCAAGTTGAAGTTATTTTGGAATTTTCTTGAAAATGGCGAATTTGGAAGGCATTTTTCTCAAATTTGGTCAGTGATAGGGTATATAATTTTGTATATGGCTAGAAAGGGGATATCTTCAAGTATCTAAATCCAAAAAAAGGTACGGGTTTGCCAAGCCATAATGGAGATACGGCCACAGAAAGAAAGCCAATTCCCATAACTTTAGAGGGCGCTAATTATATTTTGCAAAGCCATTGGAGCGTGAAATTTGGCATGGCTATGTGCAATTGTCAGATAAAGATACTGTGAAATTTAAATATAAAACGGAATTTATATGAGAAAGTTAAGGCAGTTTTAGATTTTTTAGGGGTCAATTTTTCAAGAATTTTAAAGATTTTTGACCGAGTCGGTTTCAGATTTGAATTTTGAGGACGAAGATGGCATTTTGAAGGTCAAGTTATACGTCGCAGATAAAAGAACATCTCTTAGACTATCTAGAGGAATTTGTTAGAAATGTGTAGGATCTAGGATAATGGAGATAGGAAGGAAGAAAGAAAGGCCTTAAAATGGACCAGAAACGGACAAAATGGCGCCTGGACGGTTATGCATGAGTGATTTCGAGAATCGAAGAAGTAGGTGACCTTGATGAGATGTTAGAGACTATGCCTATGAAATTTGAAAGGAAAAGGACATGAGGAAAGCACCTAACTAGGAATAACAAGCACTACGTGCAAAACGAATGGGATTCCGGACGACAAGAAGAAGAAGAGGAAGAAGAGGAAGAAGAAGTAAGAATATTAATAAGAAGAATGTGAACGAAAACAAGGCAATGACGAAGGTCGTCATTGCAACTAGAAATGCAATCGTGTCAGAACGATGTGCGTGCAATGACGCCGTGTTTCTACGTGTCAAACTAAAGAGCTTCTCTCGGACTATCCAGAGCAATTTGCACGAAGTTATTGTAAACCACTTTCTTTTTTTCTATGATAATCCTATCGAAACACGTGATGTAAAATAGATGTATAGGACAAAATGGCGTCTTAAATGGCCCCCTTGACCAATTTCAAAAATCCGGCCAAGAGGTGCCCTGCGTATTGGAACTCGGCATGTCACTGCAAATTTTCAAGGGAAAAAAAGGACGTTTAAGGGGCGAAAAGCAGTCTGAAAAAATGACGTCATAGCCGAAACGTGTTAGGTTCGGGCGGAAACTCGGCGGAATTCGTGTAGTGATCTTTGTTCAAATGCGATTTACTCACAATTTTCTGTGTAAACATATATAATACTTGGTATCATCCGAAAGGGCACTTCATTGCGGTCAGTTTGACACCATTGTTAACTGCGCGCAATGTATTGCGCGCATTGAACGCGCTATTACGTAATCCATAGTAAATTCATCATTTTTGGCGATAACTTTGCGCTGACATATTCGAATCTTACCAAACTTGGTAAACAGTTGTCACGTATATTATGTCTGCCAAGTTTCATTGATGTAGGTATAACGATCGCCATTTTAGAGCAAGTTGAAGTTATTTCTCAATTTTCTTGAAAATGGCGAATTTGGAGGGCAATTTTCTCAAATTTGGTCAGTGATAGGGTATATAATTTTGTATATGGCTGGAAAGGGCATATCTTCAAGTATCTAAATCCAAAAAAGGGTACGGGTTTGCCAAGCCATTATGGAGATACGGCCACAGACAGAAAGCCAATTCCCAGAAATTTAGAGGGCGCTATTTATGTTGTGCAAAGCCATTGGAGCGTGAAATTTGGCATGGCTATGTGCAATTATGAGATAAAGATACTGTGAGATTTAAATATAAAACGGAATTTATATGAGAAAGTTATGGCAGTTTTAGATTATTTAGGGGTCCATTTTTCAAGAACTTGAGAGATTTTTGACGGAGTCGGTTTTAGATTTGAATTTCGAGTATGAAGATGGCATTTTGAAGGGCAAGTCATATGTCGCAGATGAAAGAACATCTCTCAGACTATCTAGAGGAATTTGTTAGAAGTTTGTAGGATCTAGGATAGTGGAGATAGGAAAGAAGATATAAAGGCCTTAAAATGGACCAGAAACGGACAAAATGGCGCCTGGACGGTCATGCATGAGTGATTTCGAAAATCGAAAAAGTAGGTGACCTTGATTAGATGCTAGAGATGATGCCTACGAAATTTGAAAGGAAAAGGCCTTGAGGAAAGGACCTGGATAGGAATAACAAGCACTACATGCAAAGCGAATGGGATTCCGGACGACAAGAAGAAGAAGAAGTAAGCATATTAATAACGTGAACGAAAACAAGGCAATGACGAAGGTCGTCATTGCAACTAGAAATGCAATCGTGTCACAACGATGTGCGTGCAATGACGCCATGTTTCTACGTGTCAAACGAAAGAGCTTCTCTCGGACTATCCAGAGCAATTTGCACGAAGTCTGTAGCTTCTGTGATATTGGAGATAGATAGGGCGAAAGAAAGGCCTCAACAGTGACCTTGATGGGATGGTAGTGATTATGCCTACGAAGTTTGAAAGAAATTGGGATAGGGGAAAGAACCTAGAAAGGGCTCGCAAGCACTGCGTGCACAAACCAATGGGATTTGGTGCATGTTTGACATTGCAATCAAGTTCGTTGTGGGGGCCAAAAGCGTGAACCCGATATGCCCCATAGACAATGCGTGTAATGCATGGGCGGAAAACGTGCAGGATCTGTATTATGGCCGGAGTTAAATTGTTTTTTCTCTCTCTCTTTACGTCTCTTTATGGGCCGTATTTGGTATCATTAGAAAGAGAATTTCATGGTTGTTATTGTAAACTACTCTCTTTTTTTCTATGATAATCCTATCGAAACACGTGATGTAAAATAGATGTATAGGACAAAATGGCGTCTTAAATTACCCCCTTGACCAATTTCAAAAATCCGGCCAGGAGGTGCCCTGCGTATTGGAACTCGGCATGTCACTGCAAATTTTCAAGGAAAAAAAAGGACGTTTAAGGGGCGAAAAGCAGTCTGAAAAAATGACGTCTTAGCCGAAACGTGTTAGGTTCGGGCGGAAACTCGGCGGAATTCGTGTAGTGATCTTTGTTCAAATGCGATTTACTCACAATTTTCTGTGTGAACATATATAATACTTGGTATCATCCGAAAGGGCACTTCATTGCGGTCAGTTTGACACCATTGTTAACTGCGCGCAATGTATTGCGCGCATTGAACGCGCTATTACGTAATCCATAGTAAATTCATCATTTTTGGCGATAACTTTGCGCTGACATATTCGAATTTTACCAAACTTGGTAAACAGTTGTCACCTATATGGATACATATGTCTGCAAAGTTTCATTGATGTAGGTATAACGATCGCCATTTTAGAGCAAGTTGAAGTTATTTCTCAATTTTCTTGAAAATGGCGAATTTGGAGGGCAATTTTGTCAAATTTGGTCAGTGATAGGGTATATAATTTTGTATATGGCTGGAAAGGGCATATTTTCAAGTATCTAAATCCAAAAAAGGGTACGGGTTTGCCAAGCCATTATGGAGATACGGCCACAGAGAGAAAGCCAATTCCCAGAACTTTAGAGGGCGCTATTTATGTTGTGCAAAGCCATTGGAGCGTGAAATTTGGCATGGCTATGTGCAATTATGAGATAAAGATAGTGTGAGATTTAAATACAAAACGGAATTTATATGAGAAAGTTATGGCAGTTTTAGATTATTTAGGGGTCCATTTTTCAAGAAATTGAGAGATTTTTGACGGATTCGGTTTTAGATTTGAATTTCGAGTATGAAGATGGCATTTTGAAGGTCAAGTCATGTGTCGCAGATGAAAGAACATCTCTTAGACTATCTAGAGGAATTTGTTAGAAGTTTGTAGGATCTGTGATAGTGGAGATAGGAAGGAAGAAAGAAAGGCCTTAAAATGGACCAGAAACGGACAAAATGGCGCCTGGACGGTCATGCATGAGTCATTTCGAAAATCGAAGAATGTAGTGACCTTGATGAGATGTTAGAGACTATGCCTATGAAATTTGAAAGGAAAAGGACATGAGGAAAGCACCTAACTAGGAATAACAAGCACTACGTGCAAAACGAATGGGATTTTTGGACGATAAGGATAAGGATAAGGACTAGAAATGCAATCGTGTCACAACGATGTGCGTGCAATGACGCCATGTTTCTACGTGTCAAAAGAAGGAGCTACTCTCGGACTATCCAGAGCAATATGTAAGAAGTCTGTAGCTTCTGTGATAGTGGAGATAGTTAGGGCGAAAGAAAGGTCACCAAAACGGCCCGAAACGGAAAAAATGGTGCCTAGACAGTCACGCATGAGGGTTTCCGGAGAACGAAGAATTTAGTGACCTTGAAGGAATGCTAGAGACTACGCCTACGAATTTTGAAGGGAATTGGAGTACAGGAAGGGATCTAGACGGGGCTCGCAAGCACTGCGTGCAAAACCAATAGGACTTGGTGCATGATGAACATGTTGCGACGCGTGCTTTGGCACGAACGGCCGCCCATACTAACACAACCGAATGACAGTCTTAAAAAATGACGTCATGGCCGAAACGTGTTATAATACGGCGGAAACTCGGCGGAATTCGTATAGTGACCCTTGTTCAAATGCGATTTACTCACAATTTTCTGCGTGAACATATACCATACTTGGTATCATTCGAAAGGGCACTTCAGTGGAGTCAGTTTGAAACCATTGTCATATGCGCAAAACGTACTGCACGCATCAAACGCGCTATTACGTAAAGCATAGTAAATTCATCATATTTGGTGATAACTTGGCGAAGAGGGCATTACAATTTACTAAACTTAGAAGACAGTTGTCACGTATATGTATACATGTGTCTGCCAATTTCCATTGATGTAGGTATAAAGATCGCCGGTTTAGAGCAAGTTGAAGTTATTTCTCAATTTTCTTGAAAATGGCGAATTTGGAGGGCAATTTTCTCAAATTTGGTCAGTGATAGGGTATATAATTTTGTATATGGCTGGAAAGGGCATATCTTCAAGTATCTAAATCCAAAAAAGGGTACGGGTTTGCAAAGCCATTATGGAGATACGGCCACAGAGAGAAAGCCAATTCCCAGAACTTTAGAGGGCGCTATTTATGTTGTGCAAAGCCATTGGAGCATGAAATTTGGCATGGCAATTATGAGATAAAGATACTGTGAGATTTAAGTACAAAACGGAATTTATATGAGAAAGTTATGGCAGTTTTAGATTATTTAGGGGTCCATTTTTCAAGAACTTGAGAGATTTTTGACGGAGTCGGTTTTAGATTTGAGTTTCGAGTATGAAGATGGCATTTTGAAGGTCAAGTCATATGTCGCAGATGAAAGAACATCTCTCAGACTATCTAGAGGAATTTGTTAGAAGTTTATAGGATCTAGGATAGTGGAGATAGGAAGGAAGATATAAAGGCCTTAAAATGGACCAGAAACGGACAAATTGGCGCCTGGACGGTCATGCATGAGTGATTTCGAAAATCGAAAAAGTAGGTGACCTTGATGAGATGCTAGAGATGATGCCTACGAAATTTGAAAGGAAAAGGACTTGAGGAAAGGACCTGGATAGGAATAACAAGCACTACGTGCAAAGCGAATGGGATTCCGGACGACAAGAAGAAGAAGAGGAAGAGGAGGAAGAGGAAGAAGAAGTAAGAATATTAATAAGAAGAATGTGAACGAAAACAAGGCAATGACGAAGGTTCGTCATTGCAAAAAGGAGGAAAAGGAGAATATTAATGGGGCAGAATGTGAACGAAAACAAGGCAATGACGAAGGTTCGTCATTGCAACAAGAAAAAGAGGGAGGAGAGGAAAGAAAGGAAAAGAACGAAAAGGAAAAAAAGAAGAAACTAGAAATGCAATCGTGTCACAACGATGTGCGTGCAATGACGCCCTGTTTCTACGTGTCGAACGAAAGAGCTTCTCTCGGACTATCCAGAGCAATTTGTACGAAGTCTGTAGCTTCTGTAATATTGGAGACAAGTAGGGCGAAAGAAAGGCCTCAATAGTGACCTTGATGGGATGGTAGTGACTATGCTTACGATGTTTGAAAGAAATTGGGATAGGGGAAAGAACCTAGAAAGGGCTCGCAAGCACTGCGTGCAAAAACAAATGGGATTAGTTGCATGTTCGTCATTGCAATCAAGATCGTTCTAGGGGTCAAAAGCGTGAACCCGATTTGCCCCATAGACAATGCGTGTAATGCATGGGCGGAAAACGTACAGGATCTGTATTATGACCGGAGTTAAATTGTTTTTTCTCTCTCTCTTTATGTCTCTTTATGGGCCGTATATGGTATCATTGGAAAGAAAATGTCATGGTTGTTATTGCAATGACGACCCTTCGTCATTGCCTTGTTTTCGTTCACATTCTGCCCCATTAATATTCTCCTTTTCCTCCTTTTCCTCCTTATCGTCAGGAAATCGCATTCGTTTTGCACGTAGTGTTTGTGATTCCTAGTTAGGTGCTTTTCTCATGTCCTTTTCCTTTCAAATTTCATAGGCATAGTCTCTAACATCTCATCAAGGTCACTACATTCTTCGATTTTGGAAATCACTCATGCATGACCGTCCAGGCGCCATTTTGTCCGTTTCTGGTCCATTTTAAGGCCTTTATATCTTCCTTCCTATCTCCACTATCCTTCATCCTACAAACTTCTAACAAATTCCTCTAGATAGTCTGAGAGATGTTCTTTCATCTGCGACGTATGACTTGACCTTCAAAATGCCATCTTCATACTCGAAATTCAAATCTAAAACCGACTCCGTCAAAAATCTCTCAAGTTCTTGAAAAATGGACCCCTAAATAATCTAAAACTGCCATAACTTTCTCATATAAATTCCGTTTTGTATTTAAATCTCACAGTATCTTTATCTCATAATTACACATAGCCATGCCAAATTTCACGCTCCAATGGCTTTGCACAACATAAATAGCGCCCTCTAAAGTTCTAGGAATTGGCTTTCTCTCTGTGGCCGTATCTCCATAATGGCTTGGCAAACCCGTACCCTTTTTTGGATTTAGATACTTGAAGATATGCCCTTTCCAGCCATATACAAAATTATATACCCTATCACTGACCAAATTTGAGAAAATTGCCCTCCAAATTCGCCATTTTCACGAAAATTCCGAAATAACTTCAACTTGCTCTAAAATGGCGATCTTTAAACCTAACTCGATGAAACTTGGCAGACACATGTATCCATATACGTGTCAACTGTCTGCCAAGTTTGGTAAATTTTAATAACGTCAGCGCAAAGTTATCGCCCAAAATGATGAATTTGCTATGCATTACGTAATAGCGCCTTTAATGCGTGCAGTACATTGCGTGCAGATGACAATAGTGTCAAACTGACCGCAATGAAGTGTCCTTTCGAATGATACCAAGTATGGTATATGTTTACACAGAAAATTGTGAGTAAATCGCATTTGAACAAGGGTCACTATACGAATTCCGCCCGATTATAACACTTATCGACCATGTCGTCAATTTTTTCAGACTACTTTTCGCCCCCTAAACATCCTTTTTTTTCCTTGAAAATTTGCAATGACATTCCGAGATGCAATACGCAGGGCACCTCGTGACCGGATTTTTGAAATTAGTCAAGGGGGCCATTTAAGACGCCATTTTGTCCTTTAAATCTATATTACATCACATGTTTCGATTGGATTATCATAGAAATAAAGAGAGTAGTTTACAATAACAACCATGAAATTCTCTTTCCAATGATACCATATACGGCCCATAAAGAGACATAAAGAGAGAGAGAGAAAAAACAATTTAACTCCGGTCATAATACAGATCCTGTACGTTTTCCGCCCATGCATTACACGCATTGTCTATGGGGCAAATCGGGTTCACGCTTTTGACCCCTAGAACGATCTTGATTGCAATGACGAACATGCAACTAATCCCATTTGTTTTTGCACGCAGTGCTTGCGAGCCCTTTCTAGGTTCTTTCCCCTATCCCAATTTCTTTCAAACATCGTAGGCATAGTCACTACCATCCCATCAAGGTCACTATTGAGGCCTTTCTTTCGCCCTACCTGTCTCCACTATTACAGAAGCTAAAGACTTCGTACAAATTGCTCTGGATAGTCCGAGAGAAGCTCTTTCGTTCGACACGTAGAAACACGGCGTCATTGCACGCACATCGTTGTGACACGATTGCATTTCTAGTTGCAATGACGAACCTTCGTCATTGCCTTGTTTTCGTTCACATTCTGCCCCATTAATATTTTCCTTTTCCTTTTCCTTTTCCTTTTCGTCCTGAAATCCCATTCGTTTTGCACGTAGTGCTTGTTATTCCTAGTTAGGTGCTTTCCTCATGTCCTTTTCCTTTCAAATTTCATAGGCATAGTCTCTAACATCTCATCAAGGTCACTACATTCTTCGATTCTCGAAATCACTCATGCATAACCGTCCAGGCGCCATTTTGTCCGTTTCTGGTCCATTTTAAGGCCTTTCTTTCTTTCTTCCTGTCTCCACTATCCTTCATCCTACAAACTTCTAACAAATTCCTCTAGATAGTCTGAGAGATGTTCTTTCATCTGCGACACATGACTTGACCTTCAAAATGCCATCTTCATACTCGAAATTCAAATCTAAAACCGACTCCGTCAAAAATCTCTCAAGTTCTTGAAAAATGGACCCCTAAATAATCTAAAACTGCCATAACTTTCTCATATAAATTCCGTTTTGTATTTAAATCTCACAGTATCTTTATCTCATAATTGCACATAGCCATGCTAAATTTCACGCTCCAATGGGCTTGCACAACATAAATAGCGCCCTCTAAAGTTCTGGGAATTGGCTTTCTCTCTGTGGCCGTATCTCCACAATGGCTTAGCAAACCCGTACCCTTTTTTGGATTTAGATACTTGAAGATATGCCCTTTCCAGCCATATACAAAATTATATACCCTATCACTGACCAACTTTGCGAAAATTGCCCTCCAAATTCGCCATTTTCAAGAAAATTTCGAAATAACTTCAACTTGCTCTAAAATGGCGATCTTTATACCTACGTCGTTGAAACTTGGCAGACACATGTATCCATATACGTGACAACTGTCTGCCAAGTTTGGTAAATTTTAATAACGTCAGCGCAAAGTTATCGCCAAAAATGATGAATTTGCTATGCATTACGTAATAGCGCCTTTAATGCGTGCAGTACATTGCGTGCAGATGACAATGGTGTCAAACTGACCGCAATGAAGTGCCCTTTCGAATGATACCAAGTATGGTATATGTTTACACAGAAAATTGTGAGTAAATCGCATTTGAACAAGGGTCACTATACGAATTCCGCCCGATTATAACACTTATCGGCGATGACGTCATTTTTTCAGACTACTTTTCGCCCCCTAAACATCCTTTTTTTTCGTTGAAAATTTGCAATGACATTCCGAGATGCAATACGCAGGGCACCTCGTGGCCGGATTTTTGAAAGTAGTCAAGGGGGCCATTTAAGACGCCATTTTGTCCTTTAAATCTATTTTACATCACATGTTTCGATAGGATTATCATAGAAAAAAAGAGAGTAGTTTACAATAACAACCATGAAATTCTCTTTCCAATGATACCATATACGGCCCATAAAGAGACATAAAGAGAGAGAGAAAAAACAATTTAACTCCGGTCATAATACAGATCCTGTACGTTTTCCGCCCATGCATTACACGCATTGTCTATGGGGCAAATCGGGTTCACGCTTTTGACCCCTAGAACGAGCTTGATTGATTTGACGAACATGCAACTAATCCCATTTGTTTTTGCACGCAGTGCTTGCGAGCCCTTTCTAGGTTCTTTCCCCTATCCCAATTTCTTTCAAACATCGTAGGCATAGTCACTACCATCCAATCAAGGTCACTATTGAGGCCTTTCTTTCGCCCTACCTGTCTCCAATATTACAGAAGCTAAAGACTTCGTACAAATTGCTCTGGATAGTCCGAGAGAAGCTCTTTCGTTCGACACGTAGAAACACGGCGTCATTGCACGCACATCGTTGTGACACGATTGCATTTCTAGTTGTAAACTACTCTCTTTATTTCTATGATAATCCAATCGAAACATGTGATGTAAAATAGATTTAAAGGACAAAATGGCGTCTTAAATGGCCCCCTTGACTAATTCCAAAAATCCGGTCACGAGGTGCCCTGCGTATTGAATCTCGGAATGTCATTGCAAATTTTCAAGGAAAAAAAAGGATGTTTAGGGGGCGAAAAGTAGTCTGAAAAAAATGACGTCATGGCCGATAAGTGTTATAATCGGGCGGAATTCGTATAGTGACCCTTGTTCAAATGCGATTTACTCACAATTTTCTGTGAAAACATATACCATACTTGGTATCATTCAAAAGGCACTTCATTGCGGTCAGTTTGACACTATTGTCATCTGCACGCAATGTACTGCACGCATTAAAGGCGCTATTACGTAATGCATAGCAAATTCATCATTTTTGGCGATAACTTTGCGCTGACGTTATTAAAATTTACCAAACTTGGCAGACAGTTGACACGTATATGGATACATGTGTCTGCCAAGTTTCATCGAGTTAGGTTTAAAGATCGCCATTTTAGAGCAAGTTGAAGTTATTTCGGAATTTTCGTGAAAATGGCGAATTTGGAGGGCAATTTTCTCAAATTTGGTCAGTGATAGGGTATATAATTTTGTATATGGCTGGAAAGGGCATATCCTCAAGTATCTAAATCCAAAAAAGGGTACGGGTTTGCCAAGCCATTATGGAGATACGGCCACAGAGAGAAAGCCAATTCCCAGAACTTTAGAGGGCGCTATTTATGTTGTGCAAAGCCATTGGAGCGTGAAATTTGGCATGGCTATGTGCAATTATGAGATAAAGATACTGTGAGATTTAAATACAAAACGGAATTTATATGAGAAAGTTATGGCAGTTTTAGATTATTTAGGGGTCCATTTTTCAAGAACTTGAGAGATTTTTGACGGAGTCGGTTTTAGATTTGAATTTCGAGTATGAAGATGGCATTTTGAAGGTCAAGTCACATGTCGCAGATGAAAGAACATCTCTCAGACTATCTAGAGGAATTTGTTAGAAGTTTGTAGGATGAAGGATAGGGGAGATAGGAAGGAAGATATAAAGGCCTTAAAATGGACCAGAAACGGACAAAATGGCGCCTGGACGGTCATGCATGAGTGATTTCCAAAATCGAAGAATGTAGTGACCTTGATGAGATGTTAGAGACTATGCCTTTGAAATTTGAAAGGAAAAGGACATGAGGAAAGCACCTAACTAGGAGTCACAAACACTACGTGCAAAACGAATGCGATTTCCTGACGATAAGGAGGAAAAGGAGGAAAAGGAGAATATTAATGGGGCAGAATGTGAACGAAAACAAGGCAATGACGAAGGTTCGTCATTGCAATGAATGGGAGCTGTGAGTGATATCTTTGTTACATGTAGGCCTATGTAAATATATTGAAATCGACAACACGCATCTCCATCCCCGATCTCCATACACAATGCACAACGGCCCGAAACGGACAAAATGGCGCCTGGATGGACAGGTGTGCATTAGTGATTCCGGAGAACGAAGATAACAGTGACCTTGATGGGATGCTAGCGAATATACGCCTACAAAGTTTGAAAGAAATCGGGATTGGGGAAAGAACCTAGAAAGGGCTCGCAAGCACTGCGTGCAAAAACAAATGGGATTAGTTGCATGTTCGTCATTGCAATCAAGATCGTTCTAGGGGTCAAAAGCGTGAACCCGATTTGCCCCATAGACAATGCGTGTAATGCATGGGCGGAAAACGTACAGGATCTGTATTATGACCGGAGTTAAATTGTTTTTTCTCTCTCTCTTTATGTCTCTTTATGGGCCGTATATGGTATCATTGGAAAGAGAATTTCATAGTTGTTATTGTAAACTACTCTCTTTTTTTCTATGATAATCCTATCGAAACATGTGATGTAAAATAGATTTAAAGGACAAAATGGCGTCTTAAATGGCCCCCTTGACTAATTTCAAAAATCCGGCCAAGAGGTGCCCTGCGTATTGCATCTCGGAATGTCATTGCAAATTTTCAAGGAAAAAAGAGGATGTTTAGGGGGCGAAAAATAGTCTGAAAAAATGACGTCGTAGCCGATACGTGTTAGATTCGGGCGGAAACTCGGCGGAATTCGTGTAGTGACCTTTGTTCAAATGCGATTTATTCACAATTTTCTGTGTGAACATATACTATACTTGGTATCATTCGAAAGGGCACTTCATTGCGGTCAGTTTGACACCATTGTTATCTTCGCGCAATGTATTGCACGCATTAAACGCGCTATTACGTAATGCATAGCAAATTCATCATTTTTAGCGA
The DNA here is from genome assembly GCA_035222895.1 of Strongylocentrotus droebachiensis. Taxonomy (NCBI): domain Eukaryota; kingdom Metazoa; phylum Echinodermata; class Echinoidea; order Camarodonta; family Strongylocentrotidae; genus Strongylocentrotus; species Strongylocentrotus droebachiensis. The sequence continues at coordinate 58,463 of JAVYIG010008106.1, forward strand.
TAACTTTGTGCTGACATATTCGAATTTTACAAAACTTGGTAGACAGCCTGTCACGTATATGGATACATATGTCTGCCAAGTTTCATTGATATAGGTATAAAGATCGCTAATTTAGAGCAATTTGAAGTTATTTCTCAATTTTCTTGAAAATGGCGAATTTGGAGGGCATTTTTCTCAAAGTCAGTCAGTGTTAGGGTATATAATTTTGTATTTGGCTGGAAAGGGCATATCTTCAAGTATCTAAATCCAAAAAAGGGTACGGGTTTGCCAAGCCATAATGGAGATACGGCCACAGAAAGAAAGCCAATTCCCAGAACTTTAGAGGGCGCTATTTATGTTTTGCAAAGGCATTGGAGCGTGAAATTTGCCATGGCTATGTGCAATTATGAGATAAAGATACTGTGTGATTTAAATACAAAACGGAATTTATATGAGAAAGTTATGGCAGTTTTAGATTATTTAGGGGTCAATTTTTCAGGAATTTAAGAAATTGTTGACAGAGACGGTTTCAGATTTGAATTTTGAGTATGAAGATGGCATTTTGAAGGTCAGGTTATACGTCGCAGATGAAAGAACATCTCTTGGACTATCTAGGTGAATTTGTTAGAAGTTTGTAGGATCTAGGATAGTGGAGATAGGAAGGAAGATAGAAAGGCCTTAAAATGGACCAGAAACGGACAAAATGGCGCCTGGACGGTTATGCATGAGTAATTTCGAAAATCGAAGAATGTAGTGACCTTGATGAGATGTTAGAGACTATGCCCATGAAATTTGAAAGGAAAAGGACATGAGGAAAGCACCTAACTAGGAATAACAAGCACTACGTGCAAAACGAATGGGATTTCAGGACGAAAAGGAAAAGGAAAAGGAAAAGGAAAATATTAATGGGGCAGAATGTGAACGAAAACAAGGCAATGACGAAGGGTCGTCATTGCAAAAAAGAGTAAAAGGGAAACGAAAGAAACGGGGGATGAACGGGAGGAGAGAGAGGGGAGTTAAGAGCCTGAGAGAGGAGGAGTGGGAGTAAAAGAGAGAGAGAGAGTGGGGTTGTTGGGTGGAGTGGTCTCGTCGATGGAGCAAGAAAGACACGGGTAAATATGTTGCTGTGTCGGGTCAGCTGTGTCGGTATTCTTGCTCGATCCTCGTGTACGATATCAATGCAGAAGTTTGAAGTCGGTGAGATGTATATTGTATATACACCGAATCAACTGCTTTTTCTCATAATTTAATGAAACGTCAAAGCTTCCGCGCTTTGCGCGGGAAGGGGAGAAACTGAATTCAGACAAGGAATAGCAGTCGAGAATGGTACAGCAAATCGTCTTCTTTTTATAATAAGTTAATGAAACGTCAAAGCTTTCGCGCTTCGCGCGGAAGGGGGGGGGGGAACTTCATTCAGACAAGGATTAACAGTCGAGAACGGTACAATAAATCGTCTTCTTTCCCTAATAATTTAAGGAAACGTCTAAGCTTCCGCGCTTCGCGCGGGAGGCTTATCTTAAAGTGATTCGCTTGCTCACTACCGCCAATCCCTAAAATTAGATCCTAGCTCCGCGCCTGCATTAAAATATATAGCTATGATGCTGACTAAGTTGACGAAATAATTCGTATCTTTATGTCGTCGAGGAAAATGACCATTTGCGCACACGCAAGTACTATAGATAGTCCATAGGAAAACAATTTAGCCTTCGGCCCCGGGTTTATAGGGTTAAATTTGTAGATATTTGGACAGTTAATTTTGTCGGTAATTGTTGGTTGTTTTGTCGGTAATCAATGGCCTCTACACCCACCCCCCCCCCCCACTTTAAAGGTCTAGCGACGCCCCTGGGTAGTACTGCGTTGCTTCGTTAAAGACGGTGAAGTACCACAATGATTGTATGACCATTGTCTGCATTCGATGATATAGTTCCTGAACTCGATGGTGTATAACGGAAATATAGTCTTGAAGCAGGTTGTGATGAAAAGTGCCTGAAAGGGATCGGGCCGATTTGAAGAAGGGAACCTTTTTTCTTCTTCCGATAATTTTGTCATAAAATCTCGTCACGGCACATCATCGAAGTACCTATTTTCCACCATGTTTGGTCACTTTATTGGCGGAGTATTTTATTTCGTGTGCTAGGTTCACTATTATATTGTAAAAATGAATGAACTTTTCACTTTGCTTGAATCGTACCTCCACTGAGATATCAATGCCCAGTGATAGCAAACGCATTTGGACAAGATCATTTCGATTCTGATGTCGAATATATTTCTAACGATGACCTCAATACGAGTCCCAGTGGTCTCAGTCAAATTCAATTACTGTTAGCATGCGTGACCAAGAAATAGCGTATAAAGGGGTGTTTTTTTAATTGGACATTAAGGGGTTTAAAAACATCCATTTTGGGCCATTTTCAAGAAAAAGGGTACTTTTTCAAAACGATTCAAAATCCTGCTGTACGCGCCGGTATACGTGTTTAGGGTTATTTTCTAGCCCTCGTGGTTTGCTCTTGTGTGGCCGAGAGCCGAGAGAGAGAGTCGTGTAGCTTATCTAGCGCAAGTCGGTTTGAAACGATCTTAAGATCTTCAGTAGATCAATATGGATGCCCACGATACCGACCCAGATCTACCAAGTCTCATGCTTCTATGTAGCCGGTCCCTTATATTTTGTTTTTGTATAGTAGAATAGTATTCCTGTGCACTGTATATTGTGTACTCTTTGTAAACACTACATGTACTTTTCAAAAAGTAGATCAAATTTGAAATGTGATTCATTTTTTTCCGCAGAAAGGACTTATGACGGCTGTGCATTAGGCCCATTTGGCAGTGTAGGCTACAGGTTGATGCTATTGATTCTCAATTGAAATAAAATTAATGTTTACATTGTGAATTTCACATCAGAAGCGCAATTCGATTTATTTTACATTGCCAACAAGTTAAATCGTAATCCCTATCGCACTTAAAAATGCTCAAGAATTAGAATTTTACAATACTTGTTTAGGAGTACACTTTTGTGAAATACCCGTTTATGGTGTGAATTCGGGGAAAACCACCCGAAATCCTCATTTAGGGTGTATTTTGGTTTAAGAAGAAATCCTCGTTTAGGTGCTGTCTGGAAAACCTGTGGTCACGCATGCTTACAGTTTTTCTACATGACTGAGACCACCGGGTACGAATCCCAGTCATGATTCTTTGTTAATCATCTTGGTGATGAATTAGTATTTATAAGTCTAAAAACACTTTTGTAATGCAACGGAAATCACGTTTCGTCATGCCTAAAGTTCCGCGGCAGAGCCAGGTTCTAAACATTTCATCGCAGGAAAAAAAAAGATACCCAAAATGCTGGAGAAAGCTAGAACTTCATAGTACATGTATCTCGTTTGTTAATAAAAAAAAAAACGATATGGCGACCGGTCAATATACTCTGCCCTCTTGAGTCTAGATGTGTTAAGACTTCAATCTACTTGACAAGGAAACGACACTTGTATTGAAGTCGATCTATTCACTGTTCAAATACATGCGATCACTTAGACGCATAACGAAACCGAAAATGTATACATAGAAAGATGCCTTTCAGCATTGTAATATGTATTTTGGAAGAATGATGATTGGTTATGATTATATTTTGGCCAACATTGACACTTTTTCTCAGAAAGTAGGCGTGGCATAGATATTGTCAGTATCGTACAGAATATATAGTGTTTTTCTGTAAGTATTTTCGTGTTAGGTACTTTACTAAATTTGGTTCTCATCATTTTCATTAGCGATCATGTTTGTGGATTCATAGATGCGTTTAAAAAAAAACTCTATTGCATCGTGTTTCCAAGGTCGCAAAAGGCGTAAAGCCATAACATTGCGACGTTATCGTGTCAAAAGTCATGATTGTAAAACGATTTATATTTCATAGGCCTATGTAATTTGTAGGTTAATTTGCATTTTCTGATGTTGTCGTTGGCTGTTTTGTTTAATATTTAATTATTTATCATTGTCTTTTGTTTGTTATAGCGCTAAGAGACTTCGGTGGTAAGCGCTTTATCAAAGCACCACTTTTATTAATATTATTATTATCTGGATTAAGTCGGATTTCTTACATTCCTGACGAAAGAACAAAATTATCCTATCATCTTTTTACATAGTGCACATATTTACAAAATCATTGTTACAACTTGAAACACTTTATAATCCAAAGACTGAGTAAAAACTTGTTTTAAAATTTACATATACCAATGCATGGTCAAAGATTAAAGATAACAATTATTGAAAGAGTACAGGTAATTGGTACTTTAAGAGAGTACATATACACATTCTTTTAAACACAGATTCTGCGTTTCTAATATATAAATCATTATGTTTATCTTGTGAAAGACGACTTAACGCGTACTCAATAGCTCTGCGTACAAATACATATTATACTGTGTCGAATGCAAAAATTGTTATTGCATATGAGTATTGAGAACGTTCTTGCGAAAGCATACAATGTAAGTAGGGCAAAGGATGTACCATATATAGAACATCGTGATATATATACACCTATACAACCATAACCATGGTAGAGTTATTTGATGCCATTACGTAATTATTCTTAGATGGTATTGATGTTATCTTTATGTTCATTTTACGGTCGGTGAGAAAGAAGAGATTACTCTTTTTTCTAGATTATAAAAGTGAACAGCGTATTGCATCCTTTTCCCCGAACAAATCTACAGAAACCAGTCTCAATAGCCATGTGCATAACTTTTTGATTGGAGCGAACATTACAATGATATGTTACATTAATAGGCTTCTGAAGTTACCCTTTAACCGATTTCTTGAAAGTCTCTACGATCGTGTTATACGTACACATTTAAGGTCACCAACAAGCAAACAATGACTGACTTTAAAAGTAAGCAGATATAATCCACCTCCGTTTACCTAGTAGAAATATAGAAATCAAACCATTTCATCAGATTACACCATTTAGACTTCGGCTCATGATAAGAATTTACAAAAGAGGAACTTGATTTGGATACAAATCTGTTTTATCTTAATGCTCTTTTTAACTTCGAAACATAGTTTACTTTGAATTTTCATTACAACCAACATATAATATCGCTGTCAACACAGTCGTACTGTTTATACACTCCAAACGATGGAATTATCTAGAGCCATTAACAGATTCATGAACTTGTCACCCCAGCAGATAACTTTAAAGTGTTCGTATAAACATGAATTTTACAACTCATTTTGAGGTGTTAGTGAAAATGTTTAATATTCAAAAGGATGCTGAACACTCTATCAGCAGCTGATGTTGTGACAAGATGTAAACAGCTTTTCGGAACCCCTTTTTCCTATCATGTTGCATGTAAGATTTAAATGCTACACAATGTGGCTTCAATGTTTAAACAGTTATATGGAGCCTCATCCAAAAATCTTATTCAAGTAAATCGTTTGTCAAAATGTAACCCAACATGGTTCAGTATTGATTCCTTAATCAGCTTCCTGCTCTTAGGCGAAACATCTTTAAGATTTTGACTTGATGAAATTAAAGTTCAGAGCAATGTTCCTTTAAGAAACAAGTCAATTCAAATTTGAAAAGTTTTTAACAAAATAATTATTGGAAAAAAAAGGTTTTCGTGTTCTTTTTCCTTGGTCTAATAAATCTCATCCTTAGACAAGGTTAGTGTCTGTCCTGCTTCTGGAGTGGCCTTCAAGGTATTCTTCGTGGGTCCTTCATCTGGCATTTCATAGAGCGGAATCTCCTCCGCATCACCCCCTGATCCTGGCATCTTGACATCGTCATACTGGTCCCCTTTCTGAAGGGTACCCCTGATCTGCTCGTGTTGAGTGATGATAGCACTGTTGCCATAGAGATAATCTGAATTGGAAGATCCAACTTTTAATGTTGATTTTGACTCACGATTAGTTCCCCGCAATTCCTTAATGGAGGTAGCATACTCTGGACCCTTCCGAGATACATCTTCATATTCTTCAACCGATTCGTAACAAACTCCAAGATGCTCCGTTTTATCTGTATGATCCACACTTCGTTGATCCAAGCTGGAATCCTTCAATCCCTTAATTAAAGAGGTATACTCTGAACCCTTTTCAATCGATGCATTGCCAGTGTCTTTATTTTCTCTTCGATCTTTCGTTTTCTTACACCGCTGAACGATAATGATAACAATCAATATGAGACTGAAAACAGAACCAAGAATGGCGATAATCAGGGTTATATTGCCACCACTCGTGTTTTGGTCCGAGCTGCCATTCTTGTTTGTTGATGGTGAGTGTTGTTTTGTTGTAGATATTGATGTAGATCTACCGGCAGTCAATTTGTTTGAAGCTGTATAAGATAATGTTGATTGTCTATTTTGCGTCGTTTGTTTCAAAGAAGTTGTTCGAAGCGTAGTCATAGGAGAGGATGATGGCGTGGGCTGAGTAAATAGCATGCATGTGATCCTAGACTCGGTCTCAATTTGCAGATAGAATCCTGAATGAAGCCTGTTGAATTCAGTCACAGTAATCGAAAAAGAAAAGGTGTTTTCTGTAATTACAGTCCGATATCTGTTCCCGTTGAAAGTGATATATTTATCATAAACCGGTTGGTTGGTCCAATAATTATCCAGAATACAAATCACTTTCATTTGATCTGGATTCGAATGATATGATATAATGCAATTAGAACACCCAATGACACGCAAGTCATACGACTGAACGTCTTCCCAATCAAAGTCAAAACATTGGAAGGTAGCCGAATCATTCATTCTGATGTTAGAAATGGATATATTGTTAGAATCAGGATACCCATACTGGATGAAGACACCTTCCCGGTTGGCAATTAATGTTCCATTTCTATACCACTGATTGTAGTTATCGCCAGGTCGATAGCAGCTTAGTGTGACATCATCTCCGATATCAGCTATTCTTAATATTATATCACCTTCCACTCTGCTTGCAAGATCCACACAGAAATGCACAACAAACACAGATACAAAAACACGAAACACCTGCGATCGAATGAACGCCATCTTGGAGCCAAGTATAACGAACAATGATTAAAAATCAAAATCTCAGAAAACTATATTGGATGTGTTTTCATCGCTACGGAACAATGTCAGGTAGGTTTTCCTCTCGCGACGTCAAACTAGTAACTGGTAGTACTGCATTGATTCGTTAAAGACGGTGAAGTACCACAATGATTGTATGACCACTGTCTGCATTCGATGATATAGTTCCTGAACTCGATGGTGTATAATGGAAATAACGGTTAGAAGTAGGTTGTGATTGAAAGTGCGTGCGCAGGATTGGGCCGATTTGAAGAAGGGAACTTTTTTTCTTCTTCTGAAAATACGTACAAGGCAATCATGGGTAACAAGAACGGTATAAAACTTACTGGGTCTCCCGCTTTGATGGTATTGTATGCGAAGAAGAAGTAGACAGGCGCATGATGTTATTAAACTTGTTAATGAACATAAATGTTTACCTTGTCGTAGTCGATTCAACGCATTATCAGTGTAAGATTATATTTTTAGTCGTAGGTACTTGTTTAATTTATATTTAGCTTTCCATACTCTGTCATCATCAGGACAGCTTTGACCTACATTCTTTCCACTTTATTTCTTTCACTCATGTTCCTTTGGTTCTGTCCTTGCCCATTCAACCTTGCCTGCCATGGCAACCTCTCTCACTAATGACTATCCATCCTTTAACTCACTTAACACCTGGCACTCTCTCTTCCCCTCCATTCGTTACTTTCGTTTATTGCAAACTCGTGATTGGTAATGGTTACTTTCATATTGTAAAAAATGTCAGCCATCTTGGCAGCCATCCTGGAAGATGTAAACAAACAAACAAGTCAATGTACCTCAAGTCTTGATGATATAGGATCGATTTCATTTTGTTTAATGTTTATGACCATTATGTTTGGATTTAACATTTGTTTAGGGACGAGCTGGGCTCGTAATCGACCATGATTACCCAGTAGCTTCTTAACTGTTACTTCGTAACTTCATCCAAGACGGGATGCTCGACCATGACGGGATAACCGTGCTCTCTTCTTCTGCATCCAGAACCAACTCGACGTCGAATTTTCGACACAGTCATGTAACTGAAACAAGTACATGGACATGAGTTGAAGATCGAACACGCCTATGAATTCTTGCGTCACATTCTTCTCGCTATATATCAAACGAGTTTTCTTTTAATATTTTGAGCCCAATGATGTACGTATTCGTTAAAGTAACCTCGATGGATTGATTCAGTATTGTATTTTTAATCATATGTTTCATTTTTTACGCTTGTAATCAAATAAGTCATACATATAAATAATTTTATTTTCAATAATCTTATTGAGCACTGTGCTCTGCATTACACTTATTTTTAATTATACACTGTACATACAGATGTGCAAAGTATTCTTACTTAGTTCTGTGGTAACTGTAATTCATTACATGAGAATCCAACTTATCGTTAGACGCGGTCAATTGCAGGACAAAGATCTGACAGTAAATTAATCTACTTTATATCGTCTAGATTATTGTAATTCCACTACTCCTTGGTATATCTTAACTCCCTTCAACTCCTCCAAAATAAAATAGCACGGCTAGTTCATTATAAACCAAAATATGTTGTCCATGTGTCCCCTTTCATCAGTGATCTTCATTGAATTCGTGTTTAATAATAATCGTATCATACATAACACCTTAACTCTCACTTACAAGTAATGTCTCAATAATCAAGCCCCAGCATACCAAGGTGATGTAGTCCCCGAGCGCACATCCATGTAAAATGCACGCTCTGCCACTATGGTAGTACTGTCCCTCGAACCAGTAAACAGATACTAGTAGGCGAAAAGGCTTTTTTCAGTTATTGCCCGAAAACCTTGAACTCCTCACCCCTGTACTAATACTAAAGAATTGCCATACTCTCAAAGCTTTCAAGATGTGTCTGAAAACACATCTATTCTAATTTGTTTATATATTCCTCTTAGTTTTGTAATTGATGAAAGCTAGCCTTCGTATACTAATGTTCTCTTTCTGTGTTTGTTTGTATATCTTATGAAAAGGCGCTATATAAATGTAATATTTACATTATATTAATATTCCAATTTATATAATATTTACTAGTCTAATCATATCTATACTTTTCAATTATCATCATTATTATTATTATCAATGTTCGGGTACTAATCCGTCGCACAATCTAGGGTTACGTCATCTCCGACGTTCAGTACTGTCCTCACTGATATAACTTATCCATTTGAAAATCCTGAGATATGTTCATGAAAAGTAGAGTTATAAAGGCATTGAAGATTCCCATTTTTGTATTAGCGATTAGAATTTTCTCATAAAACCTCATCACGACACATCGTCAAAATATCTATTTCCCATCATGCTTTGTCACTATGGTGGCATAGTATTACTTTCATTTCATGAGCTAGGTCCACGACATGTTGTAAAATGGATGAATATTGCACATTGCTTGATCCGTACCTCCAGATATCAATGATCAGTGTTAGCAGTGATCTTTTGTCAAGATGATTTCGAGTTTAATATCTTATCTATTTCTAACAATGACCTTGATACGGGTCCCAATCATGATCCTCTGTTACTAAGTACTCGTATATACGCGACGAGGCTCGTATTTAGTAGTCTAAAAACATTTCTTTAATCATCATGAAAATCACGTTTCGTCAAGTATCTTTTTGGTTGATGAATATTGCAACCGGTAAATGTATTGTAACGAAATTTGATTACAAGTGTTTAATTCAGACTGCTCTCGTTCAGTTCTCGCTCAATATCTCTCTCACTCGAGCTCATGCGTGTATGCAATATAAATTCAACAGAAGAAATGGAGTATTCGTGAGTTTCAGTTCCATTCGATGTTTATTACTTCAAATAATGACAACTTGGTATACAGTCAGGTTCAGTGAATTACGAAAAACGGCAGAAAGGAGTACGAGAAGAAGTCTCAAGAAGTCAGTCAGAAGTCTGAAGTCTGAAGTCTGAACTAGAAGTCCCTCGATTTTAGAATCCCTGGCTTTATATAGGGAGCTGTTTTGTAGCAGCAAGGACACAACCCGACCTCGAGCTAAAGGGCAGAGTCTGTCCTCAAACTGAGGACAAAGTCTGGCCTCCGCTCGGGGTCAGTCGGAGGCCGCACGCGACTGAGTATCTGTCCTTGCCGTTACGTAAGACGAGGACAGATTCTCTAGACGAGCGTGGCCCTGGGCTTACGCAATCGAACTGCAAGAATTACTCGAGGACGAAAAACAACGTCGTAAAACTACTCAAGGACTAGTTTGACTTGCACAGCAAGCAATAATATTATAGCGAAATAATAATGGACTATGCACATGATACAGACATAATATCTAAATTCGTAACACTATTCCCCCTCTCCTTAAAAAGTCACTGTCCTCAGTGATTGATAAAAAAAAATAGAATTACAGTCATGTTAAACCAAAAGATTTGCACCATAATGTACATAACGAATTTAAAATAAAAAAACTGACATATCGAGTAAATGAAGCAAAAGAGGGATAAATCTGAATTCGAAAACTTGGTTAAAATAAAATGACCTGTAGAAGTGGCCTTATAGCTCTTTGACATACGACATGTGTAAGTCTCAAAACGGCATATATGTTTGTCTATACCCATACGTAACATTATGATAGAAACCAGCACAGTCTTATTGCTTGGTACAGCCAGGGAGGTGGAATTAGGTACAGCGTAACTTAGTTTTCAAAAGTTCTGGTGAGTTTGACATATAATTCGGGGTCATCAAGTCACGACCTCCTAAAGTAAAACGAAAATCTACGTATGACATTAAAAGTATTCCTTACAAGCTACTATAATACAACGCAAGGAACTTTCGAAAAGTTGAGGAGAACTAATATAATACTAGAAATACAACGTCAAAGCAGACCTAATTATTTACATAATCGTTCAGTTTGCAATAAGATATATGGAATTGAAAACAACAAATAGCAAAAACAAAAGCTACTGAAATGCTGTAAAATTATTGACAATTAACCGCCTCGTACACTGACATCCTTTTTTAGTCAAGATTTGCTGAAGCAGCAGAATGAAAGCCGCTTCAACAGTATCAATTTTTTTTTTTTTTGGCGAGGCAAATCCAGTGGCCACGTGTCCGATTTTTTTTTTTTTCTTTTTTTTCCCACTCTTGGTCAGCAGAAATGCAGCACGCGATCCGAAAAAAACGCGATCATTGTGACTATTACGCATCACCATGCCTCTAGCAGCAATATGACAGCTTCGGATCTCAAGACAGGCCGAACAGAATATCAGTGAACGAGGGGTACTAAACTCAACACACAAAAATACGTTCCCAAGAAAACGGCTACGCGGCCGCTAACGAATTGAGTTTCAACTATATGCACAAAAATCGATTAAAAGATTAAAACATCTCAATCACATCATAGAAATATGTAACAGAAAAATAGAGAAGACATAGTGATAGGGAAATAGATGGAGAGAGGAACAAGAGAAGAAAGATAATTATAAGGATCGAGAGGTATAAAGGGAGGCATATTGTAGCCGAGGGCTAGAAATAAGGAGAGGTAATAGAATGCAAATGCAATATACAATTGATAACATGTACAAAATAGATTCAAAACAACAGTTTCAACAATGAAACAAAGTTCGGTAAAAGAATCGCGCAATCTTCATTCGGACAACATAGTTCTCTATCAAAGTCTCCTCGATCTATGATCAAATAGTCCCAGTTTATCTTGAAATGTTAGAATAAATGTCCAGATCTGTCGACGAGGACCAATGACTGTCCTGCTGATTTAAGTTTAAACGAGAGTGACTCTGTGTAGGAATCCTGGCTTCACATTGATATTCCATTATATTCGGGAAATTCGTAATGATAATTCTGCTTCCATAAACATGCAAAGCTCGTGGTTGTGTAAACTCGCCTCTATACTGAATTCAGATAACTCAATCAGAAATAAGAATATTTTCAGGATATTCCATAAGGATCACGTAACAGCATTGACTCAGCATGTCGACTTCGCATTATTCCCAACACATGACAAATTGACAATCAAGTATCTACGGCGGGTCCTCCACTTCTACATGGCGCAATAACATGGACATGAATAATTGACGTTGCTCTGATATCTTCGAGGTTGTCCTGTGATTTCCAAACTGATATAATGATTTCCCATTCTTTCCGACGCATACACAAAAATTCGCCAACAAAACTAATACGATGTCGAGATGTTTAACGCTATCCACATGACGACTCTCTGCCTCCGTTTTCCGCACCGATGCTCTCGAAAAATAAAATGAACAAAAATAAATTGGCCCTACACATACGAAACTATTACTACTAAATAAATGGCCATGCACTGCGTCCTCTTGTTGCCATTGCTGTGCTCCCCTTCTGAGGCTGGCACCCAATGCAGCAACCGTCAAAAATAAATAAAAAGGCACTCGGTTTCCCTTTGAAATCGTCGACTCGTCATGCGGTATATTTCCTCGTATCTATGATAAATCCTGAAGTACGAACGCTTCCTTTTTCGTGAACGAAGAGCAGGTACATGTTAAACACATTATACAATTGGCTCGACACACCAATTTCAAAATAAATGACCATGTCATGCTGGACGACTTAACAGGTTGAATGATTAATCTCCACCGAAACAACAGAAGAAAAAAAAAAGGGACAGAGAGTGAAACATCTGATGAAAATAATCCAGAAGAGTAATATCCAAATAAATGGCACAGTTTAAACATCTGATGAAAATAATCCGTAAGAGTAATATCCAAATAAATGGCACAGTTTAGAGACTAATTACTTGAAGAGGACGGAGGAGCTGTCAACAAATCCTGCAAGATAAACGATGCTTTGTGTAATTTCTCCTGTCGTAACTGAATTAGTCCCGACAAATGGTTTACACCCTTCACGATGTCTAGTTGTACATGTTCCGTAAAAATACGGGCCTCGTCGCTGTTCTTTTCGGTTTTGTTGGAAAGGTGATCCACTGAATGTTGTAGGGACTTCACCTCCTCCCGAAGCGAGCTCATCTCGGTTGAAAATCTTCGTTCCATGGCTGCCATGGCGTCCAGGACCCTGTCGACATCTCTGCCGCTAGTTCGGGTCTCCTCCAACAGGCGCTTCCTCCCCGCCGAGCCTGGCGTGTGGTCTATTGGTAGGGGCGTGTGGGTGAAGATGAACCCCTGGGTAGCTGTCTTGAATTCATCATTCGGCAACTTGCGGATGGCCTCATCACCCGCCGCCGATACCGGAGAGTAGGCCCTCTCATCGACAATGGGTGTCGATGGAGATGCAAACCCGCTGTCCATATTCCCATCACAGTTATTCATCCCCATTGTCAAATATGAAGGGTGGTAAGCCATTGTAGAAATATAGGAGTTAATAGCAGGCGTCTCGTCTTGTTGAAGTTATTGGCATGGAATGACGAGATATGTGAAATGTCCCAAAACCGCTGATGGCCAGATCCGTTGTTTATAAACTAAGCCGGACGGGCGGTCTTGGCCTTCGGCCGCTCCTCCTCAGTTCGATGCCGTCCTTGGGATTAGTCTGTGTTCCAGCCTGTCGTTTATTCCTAGTAGTAAACACATTTCGTGCATGTTGGGATAGTTCTCGTGCCCATGATGGCACGTTGGATGAAAGGAAGGGTTTGAGTCTATCATGATGAAGAATCGTCGTTTTTCCTCTCGGGCTACTGCGAATTTCAAATATTAATTCACTTAGCTTTCTCGTGATTACACAGGGGCCTATCCATCGTGCACTTTTTAGTTTAGGAGATAGGCCCTTGTGCCTAGTGGAGTCTAGACGGTAGACTAGGTCGCCGACTTCATAGTTGTTGACTGATGTACGCAAATCATAATTGCGCTTTTGCCTAGACGTACTTCTCCCAATGTTGTCACGAGCTAGCTTCCATGATTGTTTCATTGTTTTGGCCATCCGGTTAGCATATCCTCCGATATCACTCGGTTCCTCGTCAATCGGGTCGATGTCGAGTGAAAACTCTAACGGTGTCCGTACTTCACGACCTAGCATAAGGAAATTAGGAGAAAATCCTATAGTTTCGTGTGTAGAACTTCTGTACCCCGCCGTCAAAAGTGGTAAATTCTTGTCCCAGTCTTTTTGGTTTTTATCCACGAAAGATGAGATCATGTTGGCAAGAGTCAGGTTGAATCTTTCAATCATTCCATTTGAGGAGGGGTGGTATGGAGTTGTTCTTGTCTTGGTAATTCCGAGTAATTTGCAGACGTCCTGAAATAGGTTAGATTCGAATGTCCTGCCTTGGTCAGAATGAAGCTCTAAGGGCGTTCCAAATCGAGATATGAATTCATTAACAAGTTTCTCGGCTACTGTCTCGGCGGTCTGGTCTGGGATGGCGTATGCCTCAATCCATTTAGTGAAAGTGTCACCTACAACCATGACGTATCTATTTCCATTGTCACTAACTGGAAGGGGGCCCATAATGTCAATTGCAATTCGATCCATGGGGTGCCCGACATTATATTCTCCCAGCGGTGCCCTTGGCTTTGATGTTGGTCGTTTTCTAGCACCACATATTACGCAATTTGCTATGAATAGGCGGACTGCTTCGTTCATATTGAGCCAAAAAAAACTGCGTGATATTCTACTTAATGTCTTTTTAGCTCCCAAATGTCCAGCGAAAATTGAGGCATGATTGGCTTCAATCACACGGTCTTGTAACTTCTCCGGAACAACCAGTTGTAATCTTGTTGTGAGTTTTGAATTAGTGTCATGGCGTTTGTACAACAACCCATCAACAATTTGCAGCTGTTGCCAGGACAACCATAGGTTTCGAACAGTAGGACTCTTATCCTGCACAAGATTGCGTGCTGGTCTGTCAGGTGACTTGGTGAGCCAATCGAGCACGATCGCGACATTGGAGTCGTTCTTTTGCATAGTTATCAATTCTTCGCGACTAAGATTTCCAATGATGACTCCCTGGAGCTCGGGTCTTCCCCCACTTACAGAGTCTGACTGGTCACCGTTGTTAACATGATTACCTCGCTTATCAGGCGGCACCTTCTTCTGCGACGTCGAAGCACGATTTACTCTAGCTAATCTACTTGGGATAGACCATAATCCTCCTCCAAACGACAATACTGCTCCATTCATAACGTATCCTCCATGCACAATATCTTGCCAAAATACTGCTAAAATACCGAGGATACACACTATCATAATTCCCCATAGCGTTCTACACCTTGTTATACTGCTGATCAAACTCATAAAGAAAGCGACGACGAACACAATCGTGACGTATAGTCCCTTCTTTACTTCAGGTCCCCCTCCTTGATGAGAACTTATTGACGTAGTTTGACAGCTTGCGTCAGCTTGGATGTGTGAGGCCGGTTTCTGTGTTGGCCGGATACTCCTCGCGGAAAGTGGGATGATGTCGTCTTCTTCGAAGAAGTCAGACCATTCACGATGTCGCCTCTCACAGGTCTTACATCCTCCACATGGTAGTTTTTCGAGGATCGATGATTTGTCATAGCAGTCACATGTATCGGGATCACATGCGATTCTAGATAACGCGTCAGCATTGCCGTGCTTTCTCCCTGCCCGATGTTCGATCACGAAGTCGAATTGGGATAATCTCTCAATCCATCTAGCCATTTGATCGGTTGGTTCACGAAATGACATTATCCATCTAAGAGATGAGTGATCAGTCCGGATCAAGAATTTTCTGCCAAACAGAAAATGACGGAAGTGGCAAACGAATGAGACAACTGCCAATAGTTCTCGACGTGTAGTGCAGTAACGACGTTGTGTCTTAGTTAGAGATCGACTAGCGAATGCGACTGGTCTCTCTAATTCGCACTGGGTTGACTCATCCCACTGTAGTTGGGACAAAACAGCACCGACGCCTGTGGCTGACGCATCAGTATCTAATATGAACATACCCTCATCATTTGGATATGCCATGCAATTATCACTCGTGATCGCTAGTTTCAGCTCATCGAAGGCAGATTGACATTCACTGTCCCACTCAAATGTGCGAGATTTTTCCATAAGGCGAGTCAAGGGTGAAGCGATGGATGAGAATCCACGGATAAATCTCCTGTAGTAAGAGCAAAGACCGATAAAAGATCTAACATCGCTTACCGTCTTGGGTGTAGGCCATTGGTGAATCCTATCTATCTTGTCGGGGTCGGGCTTGATGCCTTTTGCGCTTACTACATGCCCAAGATAGCATACTTCCGACTTCACTAGGTTGCATTTGCTGGGTTTTAGTTTTAGCCCTGCTTGGCCAAGACGACCGAGTACCTCATCGAGCCTCTCGAGATGCTCTTCAAAGGTGGAACCGAGAACGATGATATCGTCGAGATAAAGGATTAAGGTTTTCCATTGCAAACCTTTCATGAGAAGCTCCATACCCCGCTCAAACGTGCTCGGGGCATTGCATAATCCAAACGGCATCGTGATGTACTCGTAATGTCCGCTTCTAGTGCTAAATGCCGTCTTCTGCTGGTCCTCCTCCTTTAATTCTATTTGCCAGTATCCGGATTGTAAGTCTAAAGTGCTAAAGATTTTAGCACCTCCTATGCAGTCAAGACAGTCCTCTATACGAGGAAGTGGATAAGCGTCTTTCGTCGTCACTTCATTTAATTTGCGATAATCCACGCATGGCCTTGTTGATCCATCTCGTTTCCTTACATACACCAGCGGGCTCGACCAGGCGCTCGTGGATTCGCGGATAACCCCTGATCGCAACTGTGTCTGAATTATCTCCTCCTCTTCGTCCACAAAAGCTCGAGGCGGGCGTCTTGGCCTCTGCTTAATGGGTGAGGCAGTACCTGTGTCGATTGCATGCTGAACCAATGATGTTCGTCCTAAGTCATTTGGAGAAACTGCAAATGTCGATTTATGCTTATCGAGTAGCTCAGCTAATTTGTCCCTCTCATGTGTCGATGACAACTCTCCGCAGCTTCGATTATACAACGACTTTAAGTCTTCAGACCAATCCTCAAACTTAAGATTTCCTGATGCAGAGCTACTTTTTACAACATTAATATTTCGAGGAAGAGGCTTTGCTCCGTTATTGCCTTCATGGTACACTTTGTCTATAAGCTGTAGGTTAGCGAGTTTGGTTCCGGCATGCACATGAATATCCACCCCAAGTGTGTTGGCTACCCGTATAGGCAAATCGATATCATTCCTATTGATATCGACCACGCAGCTGGCTACATGAATTGGTTGTAATGTTTCTCCGCTATTCATGGGTTCAATCAATCCGTATGGAAGATCGCCTTTTAGTTTAGTGACATTGGCACTGCCCGCGATGATGAATTCAGAGTTAGCAGGGATAATGACGTCATGTTTGGCTATCACATTACAGCTCGAGTCAGAAATAATTTCACATTGAAACAAGCGATCATTCAAACGAAGCCCACGTCTAGGTTCAAGAATAAAGTTAAAGTGGTGCATGAAGTCAAATCCGAGAAGGCCCTCGTCACTTATATCAGCCACGAAGACATTCCACTTGAATGTCGTGTCCTCAAGTGTGATGTCGAGAACAATCGTCCCATAGATATGTAGTATTTCATCATTCGCTGCTTGAAGTTGAATGTCCTCCGTCGGCTCTTTAAGATGTTTACGCAAATCTATGTCTATACCTTCGTAAACTTTAGAGGAAATAACAGTCACTGCTGCGCCCGAGTCGACCAAAAATTTAGCGTTTGCACCATGAACATTTGCTCCAATAAAAGCCGAAAGCCCTGTACTTTTGACGAGTTTAATTATTCTCGATGCATTACTCACTGTAGTTTTAAGGGCCGAAACCTGGTCGATTGGATCGGCCCCAGCTAGTTTCCCGCCTCGATATTATCCACGGATGGTAAGGGGTTGGCCTGCCGTTGATGCATAGGCTGGGGATGTTGTACATGATGTTGATGCTGTGGTGGTGGTGGTGCCTGTGGTACCCACATTTGCTGCTGTGGCTTTGGCTGGGGCTGTGGCGGCACAAACTGTGGAGGTGCCCAGGCTTGTGGGACGAATGGTTGTCGTTGTTGATAGCGGCGGTTGTCATAACGAGGATTAGGGCAGTTCCTAGCTAAATGCCCCTCCCTATCACACTCGTAACATCTGTTGTGCATGGGTCTACCACCTCGAGGTTGACGTCCTCTGTCATCATTCCCTCGCCTACCTTGCCGTCCATCTCCCGTTGTATTGGCATCTCTCGAATTTCTTTCAGCCTGATCCTTTAAGAGGGATGAGAGTGTGTTAAGTCTTTCGTCAATGGACATAACGCGACGTTCAAAATCAGCAAGCCGGCCTTCGGTAACGCTAACCGATTGCGAGGATGACAGGGCCCTAATCGGCCGGTAGGCATTGGAGCTACTCTCCTCTCGCAGATTGAAATACCGCTCGGCTATCTCACGGGCCTCTTGCAGGGATTTAGGTTCGTGCATTCCCACTGTTAATGTCATGTTTTGGTCTCCGATTCCTCGTAGAAAATGTCTTGTGCTAATGGTTTCTATTGTGTCGACGTCGGCACTCGGATAACCGAAAGTTGTCAGTCTTCTTACGTCAGCGGCATAATCGGCAATAGTCTCCTTCGGTCCAAGACGCCTTGCCTCCAACTGGGAGACGAATGAGGCCGGTGTTTTCCTATTTTCGAATCGCTCATTTAGCGCCGCTACCAGGTTATCGAAGTCCCCTGTGACGTCAGAGGAGAGTTGTTGGAAAGCGAAGTCTGCTGCATTACCTCGCAAGCAAGCCAGTATTCGAAATCGTTTTTCGTTTTTGTTCCATCCACACGCTTCTGCAATGTTCTGGAACGAAAAGATGAAGCTTTCCCACGGGCGTGTTCCATCAAAATGTTCCTGATGGGGTAGCTGAATAGCAGCCCTTGGTTGAGCGGGGCTGCGAATTTGAACCTCCTCTTCCAAAGGTTGTGCATCTGTCTCGCTAGAGTGTTGAATTTGAAGTCGTGCTTCATCAAGCTCCAATTGGAGCTCCCTGATCTCCTGTTCTAAATCTGTTTTTCTACGCCTCCTTGCCATTTCGATTAGCGTGTTGAAGTCCAAAATCCCACCGCTGCCACCAGTGTAACGAAATTTGATTACAAGTGTTTAATTCAGACTGCTCTCGTTCAGTTCTCGCTCAATATCTCTCTCACTCGAGCTCATGCGTGTATGCAATATAAATTCAACAGAAGAAATGGAGTATTCGTGAGTTTCAGTTCCATTCGATGTTTATTACTTCAAATAATGACAACTTGGTATACAGTCAGGTTCAGTGAATTACGAAAAACGGCAGAAAGGAGTACGAGAAGAAGTCTCAAGAAGTCAGTCAGAAGTCTGAAGTCTGAAGTCTGAACTAGAAGTCCCTCGATTTTAGAATCCCTGGCTTTATATAGGGAGCTGTTTTGTAGCAGCAAGGACACAACCCGACCTCGAGCTAAAGGGCAGAGTCTGTCCTCAAACTGAGGACAAA
The DNA here is from genome assembly GCA_035222895.1 of Strongylocentrotus droebachiensis. Taxonomy (NCBI): domain Eukaryota; kingdom Metazoa; phylum Echinodermata; class Echinoidea; order Camarodonta; family Strongylocentrotidae; genus Strongylocentrotus; species Strongylocentrotus droebachiensis. Next base: position 77,894 of record JAVYIG010008106.1, read on the forward strand.
GTCTGGCCTCCGCTCGGGGTCAGTCGGAGGCCGCACGCGACTGAGTATCTGTCCTTGCCGTTACGTAAGACGAGGACAGATTCTCTAGACGAGCGTGGCCCTGGGCTTACGCAATCGAACTGCAAGAATTACTCGAGGACGAAAAACAACGTCGTAAAACTACTCAAGGACTAGTTTGACTTGCACAGCAAGCAATAATATTATAGCGAAATAATAATGGACTATGCACATGATACAGACATAATATCTAAATTCGTAACAGTATTCTGCCCTCTTGTGTCTAGATGTGTTAAGACTTCAATCTACTTGACAAGGAAACAACACTTGTATTGAAGTGGATCTACTGACTGTCCAAATACATACGATCACGTAGAAGCATAACGAAACCAAAATTATATACAAAGAAAGTTGTTTGTCAGCATTGTAATATGTATTTTGGATGAATGATGATTGGTTATAATTATATTATGACCAACATTGACAATTTTTCTCAGAGAGTAGGCGTTGCATAGATATTTTCTATATCGTACAGAATATGTTTTGTTTTCTGTAAGTATTTCCGTGTTATAGGTTCTTTATTAAATTTGATTCTCATAATTGTCATTAGCGAACAGGACTGTGGATTCATAGATGCCTTTGAAAACAATTCTCCATTGCATCGTGTTTCCAAGGTCGCACAAGGCAACAAACCATAACATTGCGATATCGTTTCAAATGTCATGATTGAGACAGATTTCTTCTGTTCCTCCTGACGAAAACAATGAATGAACCTATTATTTTGTTTAATATAGTTCACAATTTACACAATCATAGTTACAACTTGAAACATTTTATAATCCAAAGACTGAGTTAAGACTTGTGTGAGGAATTACATAATGCCAATGCATGGTCGAAAATTAATTTCAACAATTGAAAATAATCAGTAGTTGGTGACATGTATTTTAAGAGAGTACATATACACACTTTTTTAATTACAAATTCTGCGTTTCTGATATAGAAATTATTATGTTTATCTTGTGAAAGACAACTTAACGCGTACTCAATAGCTCTGCGTACAAATACGTATATCATACTGTTTCGAATGCACAAATTGTCATTGGATACGATTATTGAGTACCTTCTAGCGAACTCAAAAGTAAGGCAAAGGATGTAGCATAATAGAACGGCGTGATATATGAACACCTGTACAGATAAAGCCATCATAGAGAAGACAGCTTGTTATTTGACGACCTAGCATAATTTTACTCAGATTTTATTGATGTTATTTTTATGTTTCATATTGCGGTCGGTGAAAATGAAGAAATTACATATTTTTTAGATTATAAAAGTGAACAGCGTATTGCATCCTTTCTCCCAACAAATCTATACAAAACAGTCTCAATAGTCATGTGCATAACTTTTTGATTGGAGCGAACATTACAATGATATGTTACATTATTAAGCAACTGAAGTTACCCTTTCGCCGATTTCTTGAAAGTCTCTACCATCGTCTTAACGTGAATAGATTTAAGTTCACCAACAAGCAATCAATGACTAGGGCTTTAAAAGTCAGCAGAGGCAATCCACTTTCTTTTACCTTGTAGAAATATAGAAATTAAACCGTTTCATCAGATTACACCCGGCCCCCCCCCCCCCCCACTCCGTGTTACCAACATTTTCGGTAAAGGGGTACTTTTCGTGCGACAAAGTCCGGCCCGAGAATTGTAAAAAAAGGGGGTGTATTAACTTTTCACCCGGAGATTTCTTTAAGAAGGGGGTGTCCTTCTTTTTTCTCTCTCATCTCTTTGGACTCCTGAGAAATTATTCCAAATTTAGGGGGGTACATACATTGAGCATTTTCCGGATTAAGGGGGGTCTCCAAGGCAGGAATAGCCCGCGAAAAGCCCGCGAAAGGGGGGTCCGGAAATGTTGGCAGTCATCAGATAGGGGTTGCTTTCAAAAAGAGGGAACAAGCATACGCGTATCCTAAATAACACTGAGTGGGGGCGGGGGGGGGGCGGGATATTTCATCAGATTACACCATTTAGACTTCGGCTCATGATAAGAATTTAAAAAAGAGGAACTTCATTTGGATTCATATCTGTTTTTATCTTTAATGATCTTTTTAACTTCGAAACATAGTTTACTTTGATTTTTGTCTTCATATTAACGAACATATCATATTGCCGTAAACACTTAAACAGTTGTACTTTTTGTACACTCCAAACGATGGTATTATCTAGAGTTATTAAAATATTCCTAAACTTGTCACACCAGCAGATAAATTTTAGGAGTTCGTATAAGCATGATTTTATATCTCCTTGTTAAGGTGTTAGTGAAAACATTCACTTTTCAAAAAGATGCTTAAAACTCTAATAGCAGCCGACATTGTGACAAGATTTAAACACCTTTTCTGAAACCCTGTGGATTTTGTTTTTGTTGCATTTTTCCTTTTTTGGGCTGATATTTTTCAGTTTTGAATGGTTTAATAGATATTTCTTTATTCATTAAAAAACGGTTTTAAAAAAATGTAATGAAAAGCCGACCGTAGATTTCATGATTGTTGGGTCGGTCGCAAAAGGCAATACAGCGACCTTTAACAAAAAAAACCTTATTAAGAGCTACTGTGCACGATTCTCTCTTCATCTGATATTCAGTTTGCATATTTGTATTTAGTTTCCCAAGCCTTAGAACAGTGCACTTCTCAGGGTGAAGACGAAGCTGCCATTTTGCAGCACATTCTTCCATTTTCGATAGATCACTGTACGGCAGATATAAAATATTTATTATGTAATCATACGTGGAGCCTAAAGGAAATAACTCGGTATGCTGATCTCAAAACTTTGTATATTTTGTTATTTTGCCAGAGTAATAGTTTTGGTTGCCATGGTTAGTATACCTGTTTAATATGGGTGTGTACTTTTTATTGTTAACGATGGAAGGATGATATGCTTACTGATTCCGTTATAAGCGGAACCTAACGTTTTTAGCCGCTGTGGATCACGCTCGACTCCTTCTATAGTTTGTACAATTGTCTAGATTTCACAATGATGTGCCCTAAATTACTTTGTTTGAATATTATATTTGCGATTGGCTTATCTTTTCACATTTCAGCGTATTACATTTTGAACAAAAAACATCTTAAGCCAGGGAAATGAAGAGATTGTATCGAACCGTGCATGACCTGAAATGCACCATGCAGGCAAAAGCTCTACCACTGTTCTAAGTTTAATTTCTTTGTTTTGGAATTATTTCATAGTCAAGCAAACATGACTGTGAAGAGCTACACGGGAGTAGGGGGGAGGGGGTACTCACATATTAAGACATACGGGGGGTGTGCCGCTCTAATGGGTTACGTTTGCACACAAATCACTAAACATGCATCGGTCCGTTTTTCAAAATTTTCGGGTGTTTAAATGGCAAACACTAAAAAAAATTGAGAAAAATCGCCCCAAATGACCCTTAAAAATGGGTAGGAGTTTCGACGTTTCAACGGCACACCCCGTCCAAACCAAATCTGAGTACCCCCCCCCCCCCCACCCGAAGGGCTTTGTGGAGCTGCTGTCTACATGAGCATCAGGTAACCTGCTGTAACGTCAAGTCTATGTCCTCAAGAGGGGGTGTTTCATCAACCAAAAAATTATTTCGATTTTAAAAATCAATTTTAAAGCCGAATCAGTTTTAGCTTAAAACTGATACTTTAAGCTACATTTTTCATTAGACTTGCAATATGAAAACATATTCATTTAGAGGTGTTGCTGTGATTGCCTGTTTCTTGTTATCCATTGTCAGACTGAAAGCGTATTATCATCATTGTGTATTGATAGTGTATAATTTGGATTGTTGTATTGTATTCTGTTTTTAGGGGCCCAGTACCTTAGAATTGGGAAAAGTAATTGTTCTGCTTTCATGCCTAATATATCCAATGGATTTTGAGCTTACTGGGCCATACACATGCACCATCAATGTTGCTCATATAAATCTTGTTTTTTTTGTGAAAAGGATATTGAATGTATATCAAATATAGTATAGTATAATATAGTATTATGAAAGTGAGAACAACAGAATGCTTTTTAATGAGGCCATTGTGACTTTAAGTGATATACAATTCTTGTAATGAATCATTTCCATTTTTGTTCAGGCACTGATGTAGGTATGAAGTACCATAGGTGATTCATTTGAAGAAATTGCCTTTTGGTTTGGGGTGATGGGTAAAAATATTACCAAAAATATGATTTCTTGAAAGGTATAATATTCAATAAACAATAATATAGTATTAATGACTGCTTTGAGAGAAATAGTTGTTTTTATACGCTCAAGGGAAGGTTAGAATTGTGCTATTACCCGAGGCGTGCCGAGGGGAATAGCCCAATTGTAACCTTCCCTTGAGCGTATAAAAACAACTATTTCTCGAATATTAAAGCAGTCATTAATACTTTTATATGCCGAAAAAAATAGACTAAAAGATAAAAAAATAAAAAATATTTTTGTTTTTGTCGAAGATGGGATTCGAACTCTTGCGTACAATAAGTGATGAATCTAAAACCAACGCCTTATACCACTCGGCCATCGCGTACTGTTACCATGTTTGGCAGTTTTGTACAATATATACATTAAAATGAATTGAAACCGGCTTCGCGTGATGAATGCTTCGCAAAAGCTCCATTAAACGGACCCTTCTTTTACTTTTGCATGCATATTGGCACGAACTTAGATCAAGATCTATCGGCAGATGTTTTTTTGTTTTTGGAAGTTTATTTTCGTCTTCATGTCAACAATGCAAGATAAAATTGTCGGGATCGATCGAGATTCAATTGTATTGAAATTACCGACCAATTCTTCGCACACATACGGTATCCTCGATCGCTCAAACAATTTTTTAAAATGTAAACCTATGGGGTAATCATGGAGACTGACCTAATAACCATGGTTATTGGGAAAATAGGTCTGTTTTTACAGGAACAGTAAATAAAGTTTATGAATGCAATTTCGACCAATCAGATTGCTGGATTACTTAAGTGAGGTATATAAATCATGATATAATCCATTTTATTGCAATGTTTTGTGGGATTAATGTTAATTTTAAACTGTGGCTATGTACAACATTTTAAAGTAAAAATAGCAAAATGCGTATAATTATGTTATGTTTTGGTAAGTGGAAATTTTCATTTGATTATTACTTTGAAGTTGTTTTAAAAGCGTCTTTTAAACTTGTTATTTTTTGTCACGTAAAAATGGTCAAGGCTGTAAGGTGATGGTCAAGGCTGTAAAATGATGGTCAAGGCTGTAAGATGATGGTCAAGGCTGTAAGATGATGGTCAAGGCTGTAAGATGACAGCCGCTCTGCCTGGCACACTCTCCCTCTATCTTCACCAGTTTCATCTCACAGTTTTCTCCCTTTACTCCTTATCTCTCTTTTCTCTTCCTACCTAACGCCACCCCTTTATTAAGACCCAACCAACAAACACACACGCTTATGTACGCACACACACTAATACACACGCACACCCACGCATACACACACGTACACTCACGCACGAACACACACACACTACACACCCACACACATAACGTCTCTTCTTGTATCATCTCCTTCTCCTTAAATGCACGCTCCCCGTCTTTATGCCTGAGAACAGCATGAATTGTGCTTTGTAATGTTAGTATCTACTTGAATATAGGCCCTACCAATATGTTATATGTAAGGAGAAGAGGAAATAGGTACGTCTTGTTACTAATGTAATGTTAAGGATAAGACCTGATATCCCATTTGCGTGAACCTGCATCTGTTTTCTCGATATTTCCTCGACCAAAATATTCGGGAATTTGTAATGTTTTTATTCTCTTCAAAATTCGAACAAGGAAATGTAATACGGTTGATGGGAACTGGAAGCGGCTTTGTTTCCGCTGCAGTGTTGTGTGAAGACCTATAATTTTATTGACTCAGGTTTATTATGTTGGTATTGTACCTGCTTTGTCGATTAAAGGTGCGGTTTTATTATCATAATGTTTTTTTTTTCTCTCTAAATATCACAAACCGCTATCTACTTCATAATTTTGTTGCATAAATGCCTTTCTATAAAGATGAGCACTTTCGATGTCTTAAAGTATACGCCCCGAAACAAAGGCATCTATTTCACACTCCGTGTTTATAATTATGATATATATATAGTCCACACACGTTTAGACGCAGAAGTACAGAAAACAAAAATGTTGTTTCTTTCCGCTTACTTATTTGCAATCTTGATTATTTACTTTCGACTTCAATTTACAGGTTGCGCGAGGATAGAAAATGATTTGATAATACGCTTACTTTATTGAAATATCATCCATCTGAGTAAATACGTTTTTATCAACAAATATAATGGATACATATACCATGATGAAGATAATACAATGTAGTTTTACTTTTCTTTCATAAAATACCTAATAAGGTAGACCCTACTTTAATAAATTTGCTTCCCATAATCCTCATAAGCGATCAAGATTAAGGATTAATAGATGCCTTCTTTAATATTTTCTCCATTGCCTCATGTGTTCAAGGTAGCAAAAGACATTCAAACCATAACAGTGTGTTATCCTTTCAAATGTCATGATTATACACCGATTAAGAAAATCCGGATTAAGATGGATTTCTTCCGTTCACGACGAAAGAACCAAATTAACCTATTTTATTTTACATAGTGCACAAATTTACACAGTAATTTTTACTACTTGAAACATTTCATAATCCTATGATTGAGTAAAAGCTTGTTAACAAAATTACACAATGATAATGTATGGTAAAAATATTAATGTTAACAATTAAAAGAGTACAGTAATTATTGTTGACATGTAATTCAAAGGTACTATGTCCCATTTGCAGGCCAAAAAAATGAAAAGGTTAAATTCCAACGGCACTTGAAATATAATAATGATTTAGAACTTCTCTAAAAAGGTGGGGCTTGAAAATGTCTTCAAAAGGGAAAATAACGACTATTAGTTGTCAAATTGACTTAGGAGCTATAGAGCCAATAAGTAATAGTCTTGATTTTCAGACCATTGTACCGAATGGTCATACGTTTTATGCTGCGCAAAGATTCAATCAGTTTAATTTTGGCCATCACATGAAGTGGGTTATTGATGTAGACAAATGATCATGTACCCTTAACAGCTCATTTTATGTATGTTATTACCAAAGAAGAAAAAGAGCCAGGCAGTCACTCAATAGTGTCTGACAGTGAAGTCTAGCAATTAAACGGGTTTTCTTGCATAATTTGAAGATTAGGACACTGCTAACGTTTAAATTTCACAGATAGGACATACATGACATATCCATAATTCCTGCAAAGTTCTACAGAATTTGAGGTTGGCTGCAAAAGGGACAGACAAAAGGTTTTTTTTTTGTTCTTCAAAATTTGAACAAGGAAATGCAATACTGTTGAGGAAAACTGGAAGCGGCTTTGTCTCCGCTGCAGTGTGTTGTGTGAAGACCTATAATTTGTATTGACTCAGGTTACATATATGTTGGTATTGTACCTGCTTTGTCGATTAAAGGTGCGGATTCATTATCATAATGTTGAATTTTTTTCCCCTAAATATCACGAACCGCTATCTACTTCATAATTTTGTTGCAGAAATGCCTTCCTAAAGAGAAGCAAATTCGATGTCTTAAAGGCACACTGTCCTACTTGTAGCTACTTGCTCCCTCTATATAGAAAACTTCCCAAATCGGTGCCTGTTGGTCCCCCATGATCCTCTTTTTCTTATGTTAAATGAGAGCTGAGTTAATGAGATAGCCACCTGTCACAGTGACCTCGATGGCTCGCTGTGTGGTCTAATCCCTTCTAGCTGCAGTAGTAACGCCTACCTTTAAAGTATACGCCCCGGAATTAAAGCATCTATTTCACCCTCTGTCTTTATAATTATGATCTATATGGTCCACACACGTGTTTACGCTATCTGATAAGTACTGAAAACAACAATTTTGTGCTTTATGCTTACTTATTGCAATCTTAATTATTTACTTTCGATTTTAATTGACAGGTTGCGCGTGGATTCAACAAAAATGATTTGATAAAACGCTTACCTCATTGAAATATCATCCATCTGAGTAAATACGTTTTTATCAACAAATATAATGGACACATACATGTACATGTACCATGTTGAAGATAATACAATGTAGTTTTTCTTTTCTTTCATAAAATATCTAATAAAGTAATCCTTACTTTAATAAATTTGCTTCTCATAATTCTCATAAGCGTTCAAGATTAAGGATTCATAGATGCCTTCTTGAATATTTTCTCCATTGCCTCGTGTGTTCAAGGTAGCAAAAGACATACAAACCATAACAGTGTGTTATCCTTTCAAATGTCATGATTATACACCGATTTAGAAAATCCGGATTAGACGGATTTCTTCCGTTCCCGACGAAAGAACCAAATTAACCTATTTTATTTGACATAGTGCACACATTTACACAGTAATTTTTACTACTTGAAACATTTCATAATCCTATGATGGAGTAAAAGCTTGTTAACAAAATTACACAAAGATAATGCATGGTAAAAATATTAATGTTAACAATTAAAAGAGTACAGTAATTTTTGACATGTACTTTAAGAGAAAACTTATATATACATATATAACAATTTTGTTTCTAAAATAGAAATCACTATTTGTATCTTGTAAATGACGACTTAACGCGAATTCAAAAGTTCTGCGTATATCAATGGTTATATTAAAGGCGTCGTTTAACAATATTACATATGAGATGCATGGCCCTACGTGTTATAGGTGTCTGTGATAGGGTGTCATATTGAAGCCCTACAAAAAAAGCGCTTCAAAATGATCATGAAGTGCCTCGAAAAAGTAAAAATCTTTGAGTGACCGGTTTTACCATACTCATTTTCCCCAACAGACTGTAGTGTTGTAAAACTGTTAGGAAAACGAATTCTGAAATTTCTAATTCCAATCTTAGATATCTTGATAATCAGACAGGGGCTGGGCTTGTAAAATTCATGGGATTCATGTATGACCTAAATGTTAATAATTATGATTGCAGCATGAGCTAAATCCAGGATTTTCTTTTAGAATCTGAGGCAAAGGCCCAATCCCTTTAAGACTTCAGCCTACTTGACAAGGAAATGATACTTGTTTTGAAGTGGATTGATCGACGCCACCATACAAACATATACTATCACTTAGAAGTATAACGTAACCGAAATTGTATACAAAGAAAGTACTTTGTCGGTATTTGTATCTGGCAAGATGATTGTTTATATTATGACTAACATTGACACTTTCTCTTGTGTTTTTCTGTAAGTACGTCCTTGTTAAGTACTTTACTAAATTTAATTCTCATAATTGTCATTAGCGATCAATCTCAGGATTCATATATAGGTGCCTCTTTAAATATTTTCTCCATTTCGTCGTGTTTCCATGGTCGCAAAAGACGTCAAACCATAAAACGGCGCTATTGTTTAAAATGTCACGGATTTCTTCCTTTCCTGACGAAAGAACCAAAATGACCGAATATTTTGTACATAATCAATACACAAACTTACAGTAACACTTTTACAATTTGAAACATCTTTATGATCCCAAAACTGAGTAAATGCTTGTTTAAAAAATGTCATCATGACAATTCATGGTAAAAATTATCGTTAACATTTAAAAGAGTACCAGTAATTTTAGACAGGTATTTAAAGAGTGTAAACATATACACATTGTTTAAAATACAAACTCTGCCTTTCTGATATAGAAATCGTTATTTTTATCTTGTGAATGACGACTTAACGCGTACTCACAAGCTCTGTGTACAAATATATATCACACTGTTTCGAAAACAAAAATTGTCTTTGCATATGAATATTGAGAACGTTTTTGCGAAATCAAAAGTAAAGCACAGGATGTACCATAATAGAACAGCGTGATATATGAACACCTATACAACCATAGTCATGATCGAGAAGATAGTTTGTTATTTGACGATCTAACGTAATTATTCTTATATGTTATTGATGTTATTTATATGCTCATACAATACAATAATAATAATAATAATAATAATAATAATAGCCTAATAGTCCACTCCAAATTGTATTAAATCGAAACGGAAATACGGTCGGTGAGAAAGAAGAAATTATTTATTTTCTATATTATAAAAGTAAACATCGTATTTTAGTCATTTTCTCCCCCGAGCAAATCTACAGAAAGCAGTTTCAATAGCCGCATGTGCAACACTTTCTAAATGGAGCGAATATTACAATGACACGTAAATTATTCTAACAACATTTCTGAAGGCAAACGATAGGCTACTGAAGTTACCTTTTAGCTGACTTCATGAAAGTCTCTACAATCGTGATATACGTAAATAGATTTAAGGTCACCCACAAGCAATCAATGACTACGACTTTAAAAGTAAGCACAGGGATTCCAGTTTCTTTTACCTTGTAGAAATATAGAAATCAAACCATTTCCTTAGATTACAACATATTTTTTAACAGAGTCTTAATAACACGGTATTCTAAGACTTCAATTCATGATAAGGATTTACAAAAAGAACTTGATTTGGATCCAAATCTGTTTTATCTTAATGCTCTTTTTAACTTCGAAACAAAGTTTACTTTGAGTTTTCATTACAACCAACATAATATCGCCGTAAACACAGTCGTACTTTTTGTGCACTCTAGAGTGTATTATCTAGAGTCATTGAAAGATTCCTGAACTTGTCACACCAGCAGATAACTTTAAGGTGTTCGTATAAACATGATTTTTACTTCTCATTTTGAGGTGTTAGTGAACATGTTTAATATTCAAAAGGATGCTGAACACTCTATCAGTATAGCTGATGTTGTGACAAGATTTAAACAGCTTTTCGGAGCCCCTTTTTCCTTTCATGTTGCATGTAAGATTTAAATTCTACACAATGTAGCTTCAATGTTTAAACAATTATGGAGCCTCAGCCAAAAATCATATTCAAGAAATATTTTGTCAAAATGTAACCAAACATGGTTCAATATTGATTCGTAAATCTGCTACCTGCCCTTAGGTGACACATCGCGTAGATTTTGACTTGATGAAATTTAAGTTCAAAGCAATGTACCTTTAAGAAACAAGTTTATTTGAATAAAAAAGTTTTTAACAAAATAATTATTGCCTAATCTTAGCCTAATAAACGTCGACATACAACGCATCAATACTGACTACCTCATCCGTAGACAAGGTTGGTGTCTGTCCTGCTTCTGGAGTGGTCTTCAAGGTATTCCTGGTGGGTCCTTCATCTGGCATTTCATAGAGTGGAATCTCCTCTGCATCACCCCCTGATCCTGGTATCTTGACATCGTCATACTGGTCCCCTTTCTGAAGGGTACCCCTGATCTGCTCGTGTTGAGTGATGATAGCACTATTGTCATAGAGATGATCTGAATTGGAAGATCCAACTTTTGATGTTGATTTTGACTCACGATTAGTTCCCCTCAATTCCTTAATGGAGGTAGCATACTCTGGACCCTTCCGAGATCCATCTTCAACCGATTCGTAACAAACTTCAAGATGCTCCTTTTTATCTGGTTGATCTGCACTTCGTGGATCCAAGCTGGTTTCCCTCAATCCCTTAATTAAAGTGGTATACGATAGACCCTTCCCAGATCCATCTCCAACCGATTCGTAACAAACTTCAGGATGCTCCTCTTTAATCGATGCATTGCCAGTGTCTTTATTTTCTCTTCGATCTTTCGTTTTCTTACACCGCTGAACGATAATGATAACAATCAATATCAGGATGAAAACAAAACCAAGAATGGCGATAATCAGGATTATATTGACATCCCTCGTGTTTTGGTTCGAGCTGGCATTCTTGTTTGTTGGTGAGTGCTGTTTTGTTGTAGAAATTGATGTAGATCTACCGACAGGCAATTTTTTGGAAGCTGTATATGATAACGTCGATGGTCTGTTTTGTGTTGTTTGTTTCAAAGAAGTCGTTGGTAGCGTAGTCATAGGGGAGGAGGATGGCGTGGGCTGAGTTGATAGCATGCATGTGATCCTCGACTCGGGCTCAATTTGCAGATAGAATTCTGAATTAAGCCTGTTTAATTCAGTCACAGAAATCGAAAAAGAAAAGGTGTTTTCATCAATTACAGTCTGATATCCATTCCCGTTGAAAGTGACATGTTTATTATAAACCGTCTGGTTGGTCCAATAATTATCCAGAATACAAATCACTTTTATTTTATCTGGATTTGAATTGTTTGCTGTAATGCAATAAGAACATCTAATGACATGTAAGTAATACGTATGCCAAATATTATTATGATAATAGTCATAACATTCGAAGGTAGCCGAATCATTCATTCTGATGTTAGAAATATATATATTGTTAGTATCAGGACCATCATTGCGGGTACCTTGTGTAAAACGAGGATCATTGATGAAGACACCGTCCCGGTTGGCAATTGCTGTTCCATTTCTATACCACCGCTTGTAGTTATCGATATAACCATCGTGTCTAGAGCAGGTTAGTGTGATATCATCTCCGTGGTTAGCTATTTTCACTATTGTATGACCTTTTACTCTGCATGCAAGATCCACACAGAAAAGCACAACTAAAACAGATACATAAACACAAAACATCTGCGATCGAATGAACGCCATCTTGGAACCAAGTATAACGAACAATGATGAAAAATCAAAATCTAAGAAGACAATATTGGATGCGTTTCCATCGCTACGGAACAATGTCAGGTAGGTTTTCCTCTCGCGGCGTCAAACTAGTAACTGATAGAACTGCAGTGATTCGTTAAAGACGATACAGTATCATAATGATTGTATGACCATTGTCTGCATTCGATGATATAGTTCCTGAACTCGATGGTGTATTAACGGAAGTAGAGTCTTGAAGCAGGTTGTGATGAAAAGTGCGTGCGCAGGATTGGGCCGATTTGAAGAAGGAAACTTTTTTTCTTCCTCTGAAAATACGTACAAGGCAATCATGGGTAACACAATTGGTATAAAACTTACCGGGTCCCCCGCTTTGATGGTATTGTATGCGAAGAAGAAGTAGACAGGCGCATGATGTTATTAAAGTTGTTAATGAACATAAATGTTTACCTTGTCTTAGTCGATTTAACGCATTATCAGTGTAAGATTATATTTTTAGTCGTAGGTACTTGTTTAATTTATATTTAGCTTTCCATACTTCGACCTACATTCTTTCCCATTTATTTCTCTCACTCATGTTCCTTTAGTTCTGTCCTTGCCCATTCAACCTTGCCTGCCATAGCAACCTCTCTCATTCATGACTATCCATCCTTTAACTCACACCTGGCACTCTCTCTTTCCCTCCATTCGTTACTATCGTTTATTGCAAACTCGTGATTGGTAATGGTTACTTTCATATTGTAAAAAAATGTCAGCCATCTTGGCAGCCATCCTGGAAGATGTAAACAAACAAACAAACAAGTCAATGTACCTCAAGTCTTGATGATATAGGACCGACTTCATTTTGCTTTATGTTTATGACCTTTATGTTTGGATTCAAAATTTGTTAAGGGACGAGCTGGGCTCGTAATTGACCTTGAATACCCAGTAGATTCTTAACTGTTACTCCGTTACTTCATCCAAGACGGGATGCTCGACCATGACGGGATAACCGAGCTCTCTTATTCTGCATCCAGAACCAACTCGACGTCGAACTCTCGACACACTGATGTAACTGAGACAAGTAATCGAACACGCTCATGAAGTCTTGCGAGTTTTGTTTTATCTTTTTTGAGGCCACTGATGTACGTATTTGTTTAAGTAACCTCGATGGATTGATTCAGTATTGTATTTTTAATCATATGTTTCATTTGTTACGCTTGTAATCAAATAAGTCATACATATAAGTAATTTTATTTTCAATAATCTTTATTGAGCACTGTGCTCTGCATTACACTTATTTTTAATGATACATTGTGCATACAGATGTGCAAAGTATTCTTACTTAGTTCTGTGGTAATTGTAATTCATAATTTATGCGCTTTGTATATTATGAAAAGGCGCTTTATAAATGTAATATTTTTATTTTTATCATCATTATCAGTATTATTCCAATGATTTTTATCATAACTATTATATCTATAATCTTTATTTATTATTACTTTTTTATCAGAATTATCATCATTATTATTATTATCAATGATCGGGTACCAATCCGTCGCCCAATCTAGGGTTACGTCATCTCCGGCGTTTAGTACTGTCCTCACTGATATAATTGATCCATTTGACAATTCTGAGATACGTTCATGAAAAGTACAGTTTTAAAGGCATTGAAGATTCTCATTAATTTTGTTATATTTCTTTTGGTCATAAAACCTCATCACAACACATTATGGAAATATCTATTTCCCATTGTGTTGTCAGTATAGTGGCATCGTATTGTGTGTTAGGTCGCGATATATTGTAAAATTAATAAGTTTGTCACATTGCTTGATCCGTACCTCCAGATATCAATGATCAGTGATAGCAATGATCTTTTGTCAAGAACATTTCGAATTTAATATCTTATCTATTTCTAACGATGACCTCGTTACGAGTCCCAGACATGATTATATGTTACTCGTGAACGTGATGAGGCTCGTATTTATTATTCTAAAAACATTTCTTAATGATAATCATGAAAATCACGTTTCGTCAAGTATCTTTTTGGTTGATGAATATCGCAACCAGTAAATGTATTCTGCCCTCATGAGTCTAGATATGTAAGACTTCAGCCTACTTGACAAGGAAATGACACTTGTATTGAAGTGGATCTATTGACTGTTCAAATACAAACGATCACTTTAATAGAAGCATAACGAAACAAAAATTGTTTACGTAGAAAGTTGCTTGTCAGCATTGTAATATGTATTTTGGAAGAATGATGATTGGTTAAAATTATATTTTGACCAACATTTACATTTTTTCTCAGAAAGTAGACGTAGCATAGTTATTTTCAATATCGTACAGAATATGAAGTGTTTTTTCTGTAAGTATTTCCATGTTAGGTACTTTACTAAATTAGATTCTCATAAATGTCTTTAGCGAACAGGACTGTGGACTCAAAGATGCCTTTATAAACAATGCTCTACTGCATCGTGTTTCCAAAGTTTGCACAAGGCATAGAACCATAACATTGCGATATCGTTTCAAATGTCATGATTAAGGCGGATTTCTTGTTTCTGACGAAGACAATAAATTAATCAATTTTTTCACATAGTGCACAAATTTACAAAATCGTTTTTACCGTATCCGGACACCTACCCCC
>JAVYIG010008107.1:0-93109 GCA_035222895.1 Strongylocentrotus droebachiensis
TAGTCGATGGTAAACGCTCTCTCTCTCTCTCTCTCTCCTCTTTATATCAAGGAAAAGATGATTGAAGTGCGTATTGTTAATCAAGCTTTCATAGCAATATTGTGAACACAAAAGTGAGTTCCTGCACCTGTTTGTCTACTTATTCAAGTAATAGTTGTTTAGGACCCATTCCGTTATATTGTCTTTATACTAGACAGGATCGTAAATCTATAAAATATGCAACAGACGAATAAATCTCAACCTAAAGATGGTTACTCCCAGTGATATGGCTGTACATTCTGTGCAATCTCTCATTTAAGTTAATTAGAACCTGCACGGTTTGTAGAGTGGGGGAGGGGGCCATAATCCTGCCATTGTTGTCCCCAAATCAAAACAGAGGCGATGTCAGAGGGGTGAAGACGATGCCCCCCTTGTGTCTATCCTTCCTCAATAATCGGCATAACATCAAAAGATACACGCTCTATGGTAGGGGAGAGGCGCTGGACAATAGGGACTTTTAGATTCGCACGAAGACAATAGGTCTATGCTACGATCGACATCCTTTTAATGCACTGCCTTGAATGGACGTCACACGTATCAGTCAACGCAAATCTAAAAGTCCCTAATGATAGCCCTTGTGACAGTGGACCTTGTCAAGTTTATTATGATTTGAAACTTGCTTTGCTATTGAAATGTGATAACGGGTATCATCACGAGGTGTATTTTGAACCACAAAAACTGGCGTTCTTTAACCCCTCTGTATCCCATCCTATAGATGTAATGAAATTAAACAGGGATTAAACAAAACGTGCTAGAAATAGTGAGATTAGTTCATGTATAATGATCATAATTATACAGAGCTTTGTGAAATACTTTATAATATGTAAGCCTATACTTATTGAAAAATTGATACCTAGTCCTCCCACCAAAAAAAAAAAAAAAAAAAAAAATTGTTTAAGTGAATGCAGGACTATATTATACTAAAATAAATCATTTTAAGTGAACATTTTAAGCCCTCATTGCTTCTAATCATATTGAAAATCGGAGGATTTTAGAAACTGATTAACAACAGTTGACTTTTAGTTGCAAAATTATAACCATAATTACTGTTCGGAAGCGAGATTTTATAGTTATGATGATAACTCTTGAAGTTATTCGCATCATGGCAAGAATATACATCTTCTTTCGAATATATTATTGGAAAATCATATCCTCCTCCTCTACTAAAGGTTTATTAATTTTGTTTTGTTTTCTTACTTGTTTTATTTTTCTTTTTAAATCTTTAGCAGTGCATTTATTTATCTCCTAAACGTATTATTAACAAACAATTCAAGAAATTCCACCACCAGTATTAAAAAAACAAGTATAACTGAAATAGTGAGCAGAGCTCAGTTGTAAAAATTCTACTGATTTTGATTCGGAGTTTAACCATATGATTCGAAGGACAGCTGCTCCCAAATATTATATACACAGCAATAGCATATATATTCACAGAGAAATTCACTAATAAAAATCAGTGAATATTAAAATGTTCCGTTTCATGACTTCATAATGTCCCTATCTGTTCGTACTCGAGGAAAATTTAATTTTCTTTCATTTGCGGTATTTGGTTAGCAATGCGTCAGTGATATTTATCAAAGTTTCACATCATAATGATATAGCCTATACACTGTAGTTTTTAGATGTTTAATGAAATAATTTAATAATCAAACTCTCAGATTACATTTCACTTAGGTTTCACAATGATCGCGAGCCGTATACTGGATGATTTCAAGGAATTAATCCGTATATTGTTTAACCTACCCCTAATATGGATTAATAGAAGGGGTAAAGATATAAACAAAACCCATCTTTTTTCCCAAAGCGGCACGACATCAGAGAGAAGGATCATGCATAGATTGAAGCTGATAGACAATGGTCAATTGACCAAGGACCTTGACAATAGACATCAAAGGGTTAGCAGGGCAGGAGGGGAATTGTTGTGGGGTATTGTTCCACAATTGAAAATAATAAAAGGTGAACAAAAGAGGGGGATTTGCAAGTAGCCAACTCGTGTCCTTCTTTTGTAAAACAAAAGGAGCTGGGAAAGTTGCTATAGTATATGGGGGAGGGCAGAAAGAAACGGTTAACGATGGAAAATTTCAGCAACATTTGTAAATCACTCGTTTCGAATTATAAATAAACCATGTATGGATTTTATTTGGCGGGCAACTGCCCCCCTCCCCCAAGGATGAACGTTCTCTTGTTGATAATCGTTTCCTTTAACTTTTCTTTATTATTCATTTTATACTGAATTTATAAATTGTAGTATACTATATATAACAAAATAAAGTCGAAAAATATCTACTTTCTGTAAATAGCAGATATTAAATGACATTAATGATAATCAAAACAGTCCTTATATAGCGCTTTTCGCCGAAGTCTCTAAGCGCTTTTACAAACAAAATACAATGACAAACAATTACATATTAAAACCAAAACAAAAATACAAAGACAAATAAACCTGCAAATAACGATACATATTTGATTGATATAAAATATACATCAACAGAGTAGTAAATAATCAAAAGCTAATTCGGATAAGGTCTTGAATTGGTTGACAGTCTGACAGTTTTTTACATTAAAAGGTAGTCTTCCAAAGTTCAGCAGAAGCTTTGCAACAAAAGCAATGACCATTTTAAGAAAGATAACATATAAAAGTTTATAATTTTTATATATTTTATTTACCCGTTTGAAAAATCATCCATGAATACAACGTCATACTTCTGATTATTTCTGTACTTAGAGAAAGAGAATGGCTATGAATTATAGTCGATGGAAAATGTCTTATAAATTTAATAAGTGACTGTATAAAAAAAAAAAAAAAAATGATTAAGGAGCGTTTAATTTAATCAAACGTTCATAGCAATATTGTGAACTAAAAATGGGTTCCTGTACCTGTTTGTCTACTTATCCGGGTAATAGATGTCATTTTAGGACCCAATCCGTAATATTGTCTTTAAACTAGACAAGGTTTTAAAGGCATCATTAATAATGTTCAATCTGAGATGCACGGCCCTTCGTGCTTTCAGTGTCTGTGATATGGTGTAATATTGAAGCCAAAAAAAGCGCTTCAAAATGATCAAGAGGTGCCTCAAAAAATTAAAAGTCTTTGAGTGACCGGTTTTACCACACTCGTTTCCCCCAATAGACTGTAGTGTTATAAAATTTGTAATTCAAATCATAAATATCTTGATAATCAGACAGGCGATCGGCTTGTAAAAGTTTTGGGGTTCCTGACTGACTTAAAGGTTTATGATTATCATTGCAGCATGAGCTAAATCCAGGAAATCTGTTTCAGAATCTGAGACAAAGTTACCGGATCCCTTGAGTAAATCTAATTTATCCAACAAACAAATCTAGACCAAACTCAATAAAACGATGGTTGCTTCCAGTTATATGGCTGTACATTCTGTTTCACATTATTAAGTTGATTAGTACATTGTACCTGCACGGGTCTTGATGGGGGCAATAATCCTCGCATTGTTGTCCCCAGATCATAGCTGAGGCGGAGAAAATGTTGTGTAGGAGACGATGCCCCCTTTTGTCTACCCTTCTATAATAATCGGCATACTTAGGCTATCTATTCGGGAGGGGTTGCAATGAAACCTTCCAAAGAAGAAGATTTTGTTTGGAATCACTTAATTCGCTTTGCTATTGAAACATGATACGGATATCATGAGGTGATTTTAACTTGAAAATTGACGTTCTATGATCCCTCTCTATCCCACTCTATATGATGGAATGAAATTAAACGGGGATTAAACAAAACGTGCTAGAAATAGTGAGATTTAATAGTTCCTGTACAATGAGCAGGTATAGAGCTTTGTGAAATAGTTTATAATATAATTATAGGTCTATACTCATCGGTAAATTGATACCGAGTCCACATACACAAAAGAACTTTTGTTTATTAAAGTGAATGCAGGCCTATTTGAAAGACGCTACGCCGCCCTTGGTTTGAAGATTATATTTATGTAAAAAGAAAGAAAAAGCATGTTAGATGAGTCATAACTGTTGATATGATAAAAGTATTTTCAACACACACAAATCAGTATCATTAAAGTGACTCGGTAACAGTGTTGAAGGTTAATGAAAAATCTGTGTGATTATTGTATGACATGTTACTTATTCCTAACTTCTACTGTACTAACCCTCTAGCAAGCAAGGAATCATCAAAAAATTCTCAAACCGGAAAGATATTTATGGCTTTCTTTGAAGGCGTCCTCGAACAGTAAATTATCCCAACCATTTTTGAGTTTTCGCAACAGTTTTTCCATTAAATTAGACTTAAGACAAGCTTTTAAAAATCTTTCAGCACTTAAATGTCTGGAATGGTATATGAGCCAATGTATTGCTTTGTGACGATTTACACTCACCTTAATTTAATTTAATTGTAATAACATAGTTGGGAGAATAAAGGATCGAATCGATCAGATCAGTTTTTCCCAATTTTATCATCAATAATGTGTTTTTTTCTCACTCAAACTATTAGATTATCTTAAATTGTACATCTATAGCATTGCATTTGGAATAACTACCTTAGCACCATTTTCTCTCATTTGAACAATATTTCCGAGTCCCTTTAAAAAAGAAAATTAACTAACAAGTGCTATTATATTACAGTGTTCCGTTTCATGATTTCATAATGTACCTTTCATTTCGTATTGGAGTAATATTCCATTTTATTTCAGTTGCGGTATTTTGTTAGTATAGGGCGTTAGTGATATTCATCAAAGTTTCACATTATAATTATACACTGCATATAGATGTTTAATGAAATAATTGAATAATCAAACTCTCAGATTAAATTTCACTTGGGTTTCACGTTGATCATACGAAACGCGTGCTGTATACATGGTGATTTCATGGTATTAATCCGTCCATTCTTTACCCTCCCCCTTGTGGATGAATAGAAGGGGTGGATAAAAACAAAACACATCTGCCCCTTACTCCACCCACTGCGGCACGACATCATAGAGAAGGGTCTTTCATAGGGTCAAGCTGACAGATAATGGTCAATTGACCAAGGACCTTGACAATGGACTTCAAAGGGTTAGCAGGATAAGAGGGGTATTGTGAGGGGCGCTAGTGCCCCGATGGACAAAAGATGAAAGGTGTCTTTAATATCACCATTTAGACTGTTTTGAACAAAAGAGGGGGCTTGGCAAGTCGCCAACTTTTTTTCTTTCTTCTGTAAAACAAATGAAGCAGTGATAGGGATTAATGCCGTATTGTTTGCAGAGTAGAGGGACATCGAGAAAGTTGCGTCACAGAAATATCAATAATGTTCTCTTTTGAAATACAGGGTCTAGGCCAAGACCTGCTGCTAAATGTCTATACCAACATTAAGTAAATTGAAGATCTTGTAAAAAATAAGATTACTTCTATATCATTCAATTTATTTAGAGCAAAGAATTAACAAAACAAACAACAACAACAAAAACACGAACGAACCCCTATTCCCCCACACCTCCCCAAACAAGATGATAACATAATATCACCTAGGCCTGATCGAAATCTCCAGACATGTTTGTTAAGAAAATTAAAACTATACGATATTTATAAGTATAAAGTCATTATCGTAACCAAAAAACATTTTAGAAAAGTTGACTTAGGCCTAATTTTCTCTAAAAAGAAGAAAGACAAAAAACACCAAACAACAAATACAAAACTGGATAAAGAAGCAAAACTCAATCAACATTATAAAGCCAAGGCCGAAACATCTTTGGGGGCTACTAACTTGGCTGATGGTTTGGAGTTCACATAATTTAATCCTGCTGAATGAATAAGGTATTTTTTTGCCGAAAAAATAGATCATTTATCGTACCACAAAATCTCTAATTTAGAGCTTAATTAACTAAGTTGTGTTCGCAATGCATAATCGGATCCCTGCCTGGTCTTATATTATTTCATTATTATTACGCGATTTGGGTTTCGTACTTATCATAAATAGAATATAGAAGATGAGAGGACTAAATAAAAGTTTGAATCCATTTATTTTAAGCTTCTCCTCCCCCTTATAGGGATTAGTACGACTGGGAGAGGGGTGGATCAAAACAATGTACAATCCGCTCCTTTCTCGTCCTCAGTGGTCATCATGACTTCGCCTAATATGAACTTCAAAGGGTAGCGGGGATAAGGGGTATTGTGTGGGACACTTGTCTTGTGCCCCGATAACATGAAAGGTGTTTTAATCGTCGTTTTGAATAATTAGAATAGTTAGAGTTGGCAAGTTGCCAACTTTTACCTTTTCTGTGAAAAACAAAAGTATCGCTGCTGTTGGGATTTAGGGCCCTTTCATACATAATTAATTCTGACATTTTATCCGCTTCTCGAATAAACAAGAAGTACAATAAAGCATGAATACAATTTAACTTGTGACAACATTTATGCTTACACATAAAATGAATTACCAATAAAATCGAAATCAACTCCTTAGTATTACTAAATGTAAGATTCAGATTCATTTCTTCTTATCTATGAACTGTTTATAAACCTAAATTAAGGAGTTGATGAAAGTTTACTAAATATTTGTTTACACAAAAATAAACAAATCATGCCTGACAGGTACAAAATGTTTTTTTAGGTGATTCGGGTCAAACAAATTTTGATAGATCAAGTGAACATTGTTCGGGTGGAACGTATTTTAGCTGTAGCTGACTACGACTGCGGTTTGTTCGAAGTTCATAATAATGTTTGTGGAAGCGTTGATCATAGAAAATGTAGAAAATAAAACGTTAAAATTAAATATAGGAATATGAGGGAACATGCCAGCCCCCTTCCCATGTAACCCCAAACCCATATCTTATGTAATAATCACAGCAAAATGTAGTCATATCATGTTGTATTTTTTGTCTTTCTTTTTCTTTGAAAAGAAAAGAAAAAGTTGTAAAAAGCCACTACGAGTAATTTAATATATTGTCATCCCTGTATTTTATTCCAGAAGAGACATGCAGTAATACGTTAATTTTGGTCATTCCTGGTTATGTCATCGTTACTCCTACACTCAATTATCTATGTTACACTGTAATTTTGAAATTTGTTATCCAATGTAATGTAACCCCCCAAAAATGAGAAATTGTTTGGATTAATAAACAATAGCATTTGAATTGAATTGCATTGACTTGAAATGCATTGAATTGAAATGAAATGAGTTATAAGTTAACCCAACCAAATCGTGATTTTTGTGTTCTTTGCTTGTTTTCCCCGTCAAACTCTTTCAAGCGACGGACCCCCCCCCCCCCCCCCCCCCATCCTTGGTGTAATTATTGTGCCCGTCGCTTATGAAAATTCATTTGTGATAATACATTTTGAGTCCTATAATTAACATCGCCAAAAAGGCTTTGGATAAGGACTATACATTCACACCACGATGTAGTCTTATACTAATGATTATCTGAAAGAAAAAAATGGACGGTTGAAATTCTAAAATATCTTTGAGTTTATTAATATATTGTTTTTTTGCATGATAATAATCATCCACGATGATGGTAAACGTACTAAAACAGCAAAATGTAGTCATATCATGTTGTATTTTTTGTCTTTCTTTTTCTTTGAAAAGAAAAGAAAAAGTTGTAAAAAGCCACTACGAGTAATTTAATATATTGTCATCCCTGTATTTTATTCCAGAAGAGACATGCAGTAATACGTTAATTTTGGTCATTCCTGGTTATGTCATCGTTACTCCTACACTCAATTATCTATGTTACACTGTAATTTTGAAATTTGTTATCCAATGTAATGTAACCCCCCAAAAATGAGAAATTGTTTGGATTAATAAACAATAGCATTTGAATTGAATTGCATTGACTTGAAATGCATTGAATTGAAATGAAATGAGTTATAAGTTAACCCAACCAAATCGTGATTTTTGTGTTCTTTGCTTGTTTTCCCCGTCAAACTCTTTCAAGCGACGGACCCCCCCCCCCCCCCATCCTTGGTGTAATTATTGTGCCCGTCGCTTATGAAAATTCATTTGTGATAATACATTTTGAGTCCTATAATTAACATCGCCAAAAAGGCTTTGGATAAGGACTATACATTCACACCACGATGTAGTCTTATACTAATGATTATCTGAAAGAAAAAAATGGACGGTTGAAATTCTAAAATATCTTTGAGTTTATTAATATATTGTTTTTTTGCATGATAATAATCATCCACGATGATGGTAAACGTACTAGATTTGACCCCTGAATTTTACCTGCGTTCATGTTCAAAACATTGTTTTTTTATAGCCCATTCATGTGAATTGCCACTGCTCTGTTTTATTTGGTTCAGTTTTTGTTTTTATTTAGTCTTTTCATTCGATGCGAATTTGGAGCTTGTGTGTACATTGTTTAGTACCGCACGTGGTTTGAAAGTTGTAAACACACACCAGACAATAGGACACGCCTCCTCATGAATAGAATAGTAGGTTAGTAGAGAGAATCAATGAAAGCCTGAAATCCTTACGTGCGATTGGACAAAGCTAGCAAAAAGGTCTCGAACTCAATAGCCAATCAAAACACGACATCTCCTCTCCGTGCTACTATTTGCACGTGCCACATTAAAGCCCACATAATATGAGTTTGTTGCACATGTGGATAAATTGCTATACTTTCTCACATTCATTTTAGATCACTCTTGACTAGCTCAACGACTTACTTCGCATTTTACAATATTTTACTGTCTCGAGATTCCACGCACTTTAGTCACCATGTACGACCCTTTCAACGATTATTTCGGACTTAGTGGACTGTTGTCCAATTGCAGAGTAAATGATGACTTTATCTCGACACCGTTCCACCACAACGATGATTTCAATTCCAACGGCGTCAACGTCCCCGTGATGTCCCGATCGGTTTCGTCTATCAGTGACATGAACAACAATATGGTCTCTGGTCTGCCCGTATCTACGAGCCAGTCATCGACTGCTTCGACCGGGTTCATGCCGTTACAGTTGCCGCTGAACATCGCTGAGATCACCGAGCTCTCGAAGGTGATGAGGGGAGGAAGGCGAGCCAACAACGGCAGAGGTGGTGCTATGGGTGTTGGAGGCCGTCCGCCAAGCTGGTGCGTTTTTTGCAAGAACAACGGAGAGAGCGAGATGGTCTTTGCCAGCCACAAACTGAAATCGGAGGAAGGCATCACAACCTGCCCGATACTCCGGGCGTACACCTGTCCATTATGCGGAACCAACGGCGACCGAGCACACACAATCAAATACTGCCCTGTCAACAAGTATAAAGACGAAGTAGTAGGATCGAGCTCCGGCCCGGGGACCATCGGATCCCAGTATCGAACCCCACGGACATCAACCGGACGTCGTCGTACTTCAAGTCTCAGCCTGAGCTCTGGCGGAAGTTCGTCTTCATACATCGGGGGAAACATGGTACCAGGAAACATCGCCTGAGCTGAGTTGAGCAGCCAGCTTTGAAGCACGACACTTCGAACTTTGCTAGCCACCGACTATGGACATGGAACGACTTTTTATTTGGAACTGTGCATTTAGTTTGATATACTCGTCTCGAGGTTGATGAGACTTCGACTACTCATTTTTTAATTTCTTTTTCTTGCCAGTGGATTTTACTGAACAGTTCGAACTGACTGAATTCTCAAGTGTAACTAACTATATTCATGTGGATTGTTTTCACACGAGGTGGTTTATGGCCAAGTGCTTGTGCAGTTGTGTATGTGTTTTTTTTTTAATGTACAAGTGATATAATTTGCGTATGTATTCAAATTTTATACCTCGAGTTTAATTTCAATCGTTTGTCCATTTTAGGATGTAACCACAGTAAATGTTATTGTTGAAAAATGTACATGTTATTTCTTTGTACTATTAACTATTCAAATGTATTCTGATATTCTTGCTCTATCAGTATATGAGGATCTTGAAGTAGAATTTTGAGTCTCAAATTTTTTACATTAATGAAAGTTATTCACTGCTTCGCGATGGGAGTTTTTCTTGTGGAAATTCATTGCGAGAAGTATTTTTTAAAGTAGGTTATTATATATTTAAAATGCAATTTCAATTATTCATTTATTTGAACTTTTTGTATTATGTATATTTTAAGACCAATTTGTCAATATATCGTGCTAATTATGTAATGATTGTGATTAAACTGATCTGATTTAAGTGATAATTGTGATTTTAAGATGTACAAACATTTCTCATTTTGATGAAGGATGTAATAGAGGTATCTTGGCACCGCATCATTAGTTTTATCAGATAGAAGTCTGACGTTGAGAAAATTGATAACTGCCTTTAAAACTACCAGGCACATTGCTTTCTTAACTACTGAAAACATGAATATACATAATATTGTATAAGTGAAGTACATTCGTTCATGTACGGTTAAGTCATTTTGTTTAGATAAGATAATTTCTTTCAAGTTACTGAGTATAACCACATTTATGCAATTCTTAATGTCATTTATGTTAAATGAAATCAGAAAGTACTGATTGTTGGGTGTATTAATTAAATGTACGAAGGTACTACATTCTTTTAAAATTGTTTCCATTTCTTTTTCTTTATAGAATTTGATGCAGAAAGATATATTGTTTTCTCTGTGAAGATGTAGTGAGTGGTGTTGAAAGCTTTGAATGAATGTTTGGAATTGGAAATATTTAAATGGTCAATTGTCAAGAAAGAAATGTGAATAATGGTGTGTGATAGTTGAAGACTTTTTAAAGAGAATAAGAGTTGTGCTAATTGATATTGAGATTAGCTGTGAGAATTGAAAAGGAGTTGAATTAAGTCCTAATGTTAACC
The DNA here is from genome assembly GCA_035222895.1 of Strongylocentrotus droebachiensis. NCBI lineage: Eukaryota > Metazoa > Echinodermata > Echinoidea > Camarodonta > Strongylocentrotidae > Strongylocentrotus > Strongylocentrotus droebachiensis. The sequence goes on from JAVYIG010008107.1 coordinate 10,778, forward strand.
CTCTGTCTCCACTATATAAATTAAAACCCTTCACTCTTTTTTTCTTTATGACTGTGATAAAGTCGTATTCTTACTTTTCTTCTACTGCAATTTCAACTCGCTCCCTTTTTCTTGATACACGAATAAAACGACTAAACCTGATTTAATTCTTTTGTTTTCATGCTTTTTTCCACCCTATATTTCACTTAATTCCGTTCGCTCTTTACCTTCACTTTTTTCGCCATTTTCTCTCGCTCCTCTTCTTTATCCTTTTTGTTGTGAACCTCAATGTCTCCCAATTCTCTTTTCTGTCTCGTATATCTCTCTTCTCTCACTCTCTCCTTTATCTCTTGATTTTCACATCATTTTCATTCTTTCTTTTTTTTAACCTTTCCCTTTTTCTTTTTCTCTCTTGCTTTTCTCACTCTTTCTTCTCCTTTTTCTCTTCTCTCTTTTTTCTCGTTTTCCTCTTGTTTCTCTCTTTTTTCTTTTCTTTTTCTCTGTCCAATTTAAATATCCCAATACAAATACTTCATTCTTTTCTCTCTTTTTTAATTTTTTTATTCTCTCTTCTTTTCTCTCTTCCCTCTCTTTTTTCTCTCTTCCCTCTCTTTTTTCTCTCTTGCTTCTCTCACTCTTTTCCTTCTTTGGTCTCTCTTGTCTCGTTTTTTTTTCGTTTTCCTCTCGTTTCTCTCTTTTCTCTTTCTTTTTCTCTGTCCAATTTTAATATCCCAATACAAATACTATCTCTTTGAAGCCTGTTGAATGCATTTGACTATGCTTGACGGAAGATGGCGCTAGAGCACTTCACTATTGTGTATCAACCATGTCTTCTTACTGTGCACCTTGGCCAAAGAAATGACAATTTGTCGGAAATTATAAAATATTTTAAAAAAGTATATTTATGGACTATACTATAGTGGTTCTGATCGATTCCATTAGTATTATAGCAGAACTACTCCTTGAAATTATTCCTGGAATTAATTGAGATGAAAACCATTAAGTTAATGCAGTGCCATGAGAAGTCGACCATCATTCCGTGTAATCACAATGTTACTATTATAACTAAGTAGCATTGTATACTAGAAATAGATCATCGTAATCACTCCTTTTTGATGGAGTCATAATATCGAAAGATAAATATTTGGAAGTATCAAAATATCATTTAAACGTTACAAACAGATACAAAATACGGAAGTTATAACGTGCTGTATGAATCATAATAATCTCTTCGCTTCTTGTATAAGAAATGATACATATATTTGATTCATGGAAATTCTTTAAAAGGATGGCATATAGGAAGACATTAGGGGGGGGGGGTACTAGTGACCCGACATTTGCTCCTTCAAAGATTGCTCCGTATATGGTTAGGGTAATATTAGGCACAGAGTTGCGTCTTTAATTTGAAGTCAGATTCCAGTTAGGAAAGGAAACTGACGCGGAGCAATTATCGCAGGAGCAAGTATCCTAGGCTAAAACCGACCCCTTCTCACCCAAGAACTGAATTATGATGTGTTCAATGGAGAGAGGGGGTGAGGGATGGAATGAAGGAGGGAATGGGGACGAAAGAGAGTGAGGGAGAGAGAGAGAGAGAGAGAGAGAGGAGGGGGAGGGAGGGGCGAAGGAGGGAATGAGGAAGAGAGAGAGAGAGAGGGGGAAGGGGGGGGGGGCACGGGGGCACAGAGAGCACAATGAAGAACCAAGGGCAAGTAGAGACAGAGAATACTATAAATGTGCTGATGGGGAGGGGAAATTTGAAGATAATATCAATAATACTGTTCGTCAAGTGAAACATAAATCAATGTATTGAAAAATAACATGAACTAGATATTTGTAAGCGTGATAAATAAATGTAGGCCTAATAAGTATAAATTCTCCCGTATGTATAGATATCTATAAACAGAGGGGCGTTTTTTCTCAGAAATTAAGTAATACTGAAGAGACCGACTCACAAAAAACACTGCTGTTCCACACTCATTTATTTACCAAACGCGATTTCTTGGCTGACGATGAGGAAGGGGCAGTTTGGAACCCCTCCCCTGGCCATGTTTAAGTTCAATAACCAGGTATGCGTTTCTAACCCTCTTCGGCAAGATCCAAAATGCAAAGATTTTCTTAGTTACTTTGATTGTGATATCTGAAACTATCAATTTTTCACCTTGTCGGCAAATTTATTATTATTTGGAAGGAGCTTGTTGAATTATTTTTAAAAAATGAAAGCTCTTTGAAAACATGAAAATATGAGAACCCGACTTTCCGCTGGTCAGCATTAAGATAAGGACACACATTTCATGATTTGCTTTATATTGAAAATGTGAAACTTGATGGTAAATTTTGGTCAGTCCCCCGATCTAATATGTTCTAGTTTCTTTAGCAAAGTCTCTTAAACATTACATTTTATTTAAACAAGGAAGAGAGAATATTAGTTGTTTTCCAACATTATTGCAAAGCATATCATGCTAAATGATGTATCTCATACGAAAATAAATGCAATGGATTGTTCTTTACCCAATGGTGAAGGACCGGTGCGCCGAAGGTATAAAAGCAGGTGTAGATCGGTAGTTGTAAAATTGCGGTTCAAGGGGTTGGGGTGCAAAATATCCATTCAACATTGTTTGAATATTGCCTTCAGAGGTTTAGATGGCAGTACTTCAACCTAAATTCGCAACAACAAAAAAGCAGAAATATATGCCTCAATGTACAATGTTGAAGTGCATTCGCGATATCTATCCAGGCCGGATCGATATGATAATTTACCAAATATATCAATTAGTAGGCGGTTTCCCAGCAAAAATTGTATCATCACGTATTAGTCAAACATAATTATTTCACATGATTGGTAATTAGAGCTTCCGTTTCATTTTTTGAGAGGGGGCGTTTCCATAACTGGTCTATACCTTTCATTCAAATAAATCAATACTTCATATTATGATTTTCCCCGATGGAATCAATTTCGAAAAGGTTGAGGGGAGGGGGTGGCCAAACGTGTGGACAAGGTAGCTACAACATTTCCAACGAGCAAAAAATATATTCATATTTTTAATCATCAGGTGTTGAGACTTTCCTAACAAACTTTAAAAATCTTGAATTAGAATTTACCAACAATTTTTTTTCAAGGGGAGGGGATTCATATCCCCCCCCCCCCCCCCCCCCCCGCGATGACGCCACTGCCTACATCTTTATCATGTTTGTAATTTACTAACAGGAGCCCCTGGCCATTTCGCCTCCCTACTAACAAGTTTATGATGTGCAGAGACCGACTGGTCTGAGGGCCGGCTGATATGCATCTTGAAACGTTCAGTGGGCCGGTCGAATTCACAACCGAATTTTAGTCCAATGCTCCCCCTTTGGATGTAACACAGTCAACCCGTTAATTGAACAGTAGTGGATAGCTCTTCATTCGCAAAAAGGGGACTAGTCCCGTATGGACTTCCAATGAGTACATTGTCCTGGGCCAGCGGCTGCGCGTATGGCGCAACGAGTTTGATCCTCGTCTTGGCGAATAACCCACCGTCCTTCTCCTTCGGACTTGATGATGACGGCGGCATTTCGCCATCTCCTGACTCGACCTCCATCGCTTTGTTCTTCTTGCTTTCGCCTCTCACTTGCAGCAGCTCTTTTTGAGGAGCTTGTGTTTCGTTGTGTAACCTTGCGGTAGGTCTCCGAGCGAGTGTACCCGATCTGGTTGCCGAACCCTTTTCCGAGGCTGTCTTGTCAAGCAAATCTGCTCTCGATTTGGGAGAAGACTTGTCTGCAGAAGTTGGCAGGGTTGTCCATTTTGAAGCGTCCACACTTCTGGCGGCCACTGATGCTTTACTTTTGAACTTCGTACCATTGGTGTCGGTCACTTGACCTGTGACGTCAGCTCCTGATGTCACATGAAACGCGTCCAGACCTTTCTGAGGTGTGAACAACTTCAGTAATCCCGCCCGAGTTTGTCCTTGTCCGTTCATCAAAGGCTGTAACATCTGACCGCGAGGTGAGGAACTATCATCTGCCAGTACGCCCTCGGATGTCTTCCCATCCATTCTAATTTTTCTTGATCGGACTTTCGCGCTCTTGACGCGGGTGCTCTCGTTCGGACGCCAACTCGCCAGAAATCGGCACCCGATCGGCTGCATATCGGCACCGACCTTTTCCTTCCGAGGACCCGTTCGGAAATCCTCGACAATGTGCATCGGTTCCATCGGGATCTTCACCCCGGCGTCATGAGGCAGGATGGTCCCTACTCTTGGCGTCGACGAGCTGCTTTCCAGTAGAGCCTGCTGGTGACGTTTCTTGATCTGCGTTCCCGTGGATTCTGCGTGACGGATGTTGGTCAGTTTGATGTGCCTGCTAGCCGGGTGACGATAGCCCGCCGGGACCTCGTGATGGTGAGCAGTAGCTGCAGCCAACCACGTGACGCCGAGGTCTGGTACCTTGCCTGACCTATAGCTGGGACCAAGGTGAAGAGGTCGCATGGGTGTGGCACTCAGGTCTGTGAAATCATCCCTGTATAGGAAAAGAGAGAGAGAGAGAGGGGGTAAAAGGAATGTGGAGAATATAAGCAGTTACAATTAAAGAGATTGGAATTTTCCTTTCGATAATATTGTATCTGTCATACTCTAAAGACTACGAAGTGTGACAATATTAGTGATTCGATACGTAAATGAAGGAACTATAGATGAGTTTCTGACCAATGACCATACATTACAACATAGGGTCTTTGCTCAGGCGGGAGTGGGGGGGGGGGTAGGATGTCACGCAAGTTGACTCAAGCTTCATAACTATTTTCAGCCTAATGTTAGATCCTTCGCTCTTTGTTTGCATATCTTTGACTTGTTAGTTTTTTAGCAATATCATGAATGGTATATATCTTACTCTAGAGGCAATGTTCTAGTGGACCGTGGAAACCATTAATGTTCTCAATTTTCTTCTGGATACCTTGTATAATGCCGTGCACGTTAGATTTATCAAAATGTCAAGAACTACACACGAGCAATTATCATAACAAAATACCACATACCAGTCAGGAATATTGTATTCTTGGAGCCGTGGTCGGACCAGGCTTTCGGACAAGGTCCTTACGATCACGACGGCTTCTCGACGACCACCGCCCTCGGGAATCGGATGGGAATTCATCGCCATTCCCGTCTGACCCACGGTGTAGTATCGACGGTACTCGTCAACGTAGGCCTGCCAGTCCTGGTAATGCTGTTGAATGACAAAAGCGAGAACGAACATTGTATAAATAACCAAATTATGTAGTAGTAGTAATAGTAGTAGTAGTAGTAGTTATAGTAGTAGTAATGTCTTATTGAACAATTCAACTGCAGCCAACTGGCCGATTTGCATATACAAAATTAACTGTTATAATAAATAAATATTTTGTTATGAAATACACTGACATTTAATTGAACGAATCAGTTATGCATGTACGTTCAGATAATAAAATGCACAGAATAAGTATAGGAAGTAACAAAAGTATTAAACAGCCTATAGAAAATATTTAGAGGAAACGATTTAATTGATCAAGACAATTCGTTATACTTTTGACTTTATTTATTATTATTAAAAACTTCACATTTTAAGACAGTAATTGTCAGTATCATTTTAACATCTATATGATTACCATGAAGCTGGCCCTTTGAATATTTGGAAAGGTAAACAAGGATAGCATGGTGAGACAGAATACATTTTAATCATAATGACGAGGAAATCGAGCTTATATTCGTGCTGTTTACTGATCGTCATAACTTGACACTTAACCCTAATTTGTTATACATTGGTTTTTGAAAAGGGTTTATTACCCCATTTTGATAATTGGGTTATCGGGGGGGGGGGGGTGTATGAATACGTTATACGTAAAAATATTCGATACTAATCTATCAACGATTGAATACTATGTGTGGGGGTGTATGAGTATCAGATAGGGGTAGTGAGGCCAAAAAAAAAACATATCAAGAAACGCTGCCCTTTACACTGCACATGTGCTTATATCAAAAAGAGAAAGAACAAATAAAGGGATCTGGTCTCACCTTGAATGTGTATTTTGAGCTGTCACTGATATTCCGATGGATGAAGGGGTCATACTTCCTTCTTTTGTTCGAGTCTCTTGCCGATGAAACCTTCCTCCCGCCTCCTCCATAACCGCATTGAGCCCCCCTCTCACTCCTAGTTAGACTCCACCCGGTGAGATCATCACGCCCATATAGCTGATTCCCTGTACCGTTTCCACCATTCGAAACTTTCTTTCCCCCTTCGTTGAGATCAACGTCCGCAGGTGAGTTTTGGGGAGCAAGTGTGGAATATTTGCATCTCCATGGTAACGTACATACGCATTGATGGAAGAGGGTATCCATTCTGGCGATCGCGTCTGAAGATGAAGTGACGTCGTCCGAAATTTCTAACAATCGTCCAGAAAGAGTTTGCTTCAACTTCTGCTTCGAACCTGACTTCAATTTCGTCGCCGATTTCATGTTCGACGCCGATTTCTTTGTGGGAAGTGGTTTCCTCTCGTCTGACGAAGCGTCGCGTTTTATCGCAGCCGCCTCTTCTTCGGCACTTTCACCAACAATTCCTGTAGGGCAGTCATTGTCATTGTTGTCGACATCGATGTCTTTGGCCTTCCTGACAGTGACATCATGCAGGAATTCAGGATAACGGTAATAGTCTGCGATTCGACTGATTTCGACTCCAGTTTTGCTACATTCTGCTTCAGGCTTGTCTATCCGTGAGATGGCAAGAGCTTTGAAATCAAAAACATCCTCATCATCATCGTCTTCACCCTCGACTTTGTGAAAATGAAGATCGCAGTCGATGGACCGTCGTGCTACGAAGTCCTCGTCGATGTCGACATATTCTCCGGTAAAAACATCACCACTGCTTTTGCGTTGAAGAGAGTTCATATCGAAATGCTCGCCAACTCTCTCCCCTTCAAAACGTTCCTCTGTGTTATTGGTGAATTTCACATTATCTTCCGCATCATTTGATCTGAATGGTTTCCACATAACATCGTCATCATCGTCGTCCTCTTTCTCCTCCTCGCCAAACTCATTTCCCAAATCAGCATCCATATTGTTCGGTGATTCGGTCTCGCCGACGATGTCCGTCAAGTTGTATGCTCGTTGTCGTTTGAGAGAGGTCAGTCGTTGAGAGAGAAGGAGAAGTTTGAGTTGAGGGTCTTCCCTATAATCGGCGGTCATCCTCCTCTGAAAGCAACCCGAAGTCGTGGTCAATGAACACCGTTGAGCAGAGCAGTGCTTAGAGACATTTGTATTAAGCGCTATATAAAAATTAAATATTATTATTATTATTATTATTATTACCGTGTGGAAAATGGAATTAACTTGCATCAATACGGCATCAATATCAACATATATTCGAATCCATCACAACGTCAACGTGGGCATACACATCTGCCTCAATCCTTCCGGTTAATATATAAAATGACGTAATGATGCGTAATTGATAACATGCACCAAAATTATCCTTGCATTGGTTTCCAAGACAACCTCACGAATATTTATGAAGCGCTATATAATAATGGCAATTTCATATTTTACCCACATCAGGTTGCAATAACATGAAGTGTCATGCCGGGGAGACTTGAGTTTTAGTTTGGTAGAAACGGGTCCAGGATAGAGACTCAAGATTGCAGTTGTTTTGTTGAACGTAACGACGAGAACTAAAATGTCACAGCGTTGTCGTATTTCTCTTCACAGGATGATGAACTTGCTTAATAAATCCAAGATATTTAGTCAAGTACTATGCCACCGTCTGTAATAAATCTGCAAAATCGAAATCATGTAAAGAATGTGTTAGGACGAGTTACTTTCTTGGCTAGTGACACGCGTAATAAAACAACACACCATATATTCATCGTCACAACTATAATTATGTCAATATCCCTCCCTGCAGTGCCTGTGGGTTTTTACTGAATGAACCGTCTAATTCAATTCTTTACATGTTTTTATCTCCCCTAATCTTTGAACTTGGGCTCATAAAGGGGGACGTTATGACCCCCTTTCCTTACCTCTTCAGACCCATCCAGGCGTACAGCAGTCACGAGGGCTGATTCGTATAATTCTATTGATACCAAACAAATATATAATTGTTATTATTTTGAAATCAGTTCGCAATCTGCTAGCATGTCGAGTGCATACTAGAAACGTGGATACCTGTACGAGAGTCAAATATTGTTGTATTCCTTGCCATAAAAGATTTATGATCACTAACTATTAAATATTATCACGGTGTACATGTACGAGCACCTCGACATGATTGTGTGCGAAATGCAAATTCAATATTCATGACATGTTCTTTGTATATCAAATATATAAGGCAATCAAATCGACCGCAGTAAAATATTGGCCTAACCATGTAACACTATACATCTCTGTTTTTGTTATCCCTATACTATGAGTTATAACAACTGATATTAGTAGTCATGTGACTCATGTCATATGCAATGTGCGATATCTTAGTAAAAACAAACATAATATGTTGAGCACATCTATGTTTCAAGTAACCCTTGTTCTGCATAGACTTGATATTGAATGTGATTGACGTGAGCTCTTTTGACAAGAAGTGATTCAAGAAACAAAGAAGCAAATTGGACAGGGTTTTGGAGATTAGACAAACAAAATAGCTGTATGGAGGGCTAATCGCTAATTGACACTTGCATCTCAATAGAACTTGTAGAAGTCATTCTTCCCAATTGGTAATGGTAACCCCCTCCGCCTCCTCCTTTCAATTAATTGGTCTCTCTCTCTCTCTCTGCCCCCCCCCCCCCCCACCACCCCTCTCTACCCCTCTATCCCCCCTCCCTGTGTATTTCTGGATGTCTCGCTGAAGTGTTTCCCTCCGCCATGTCATTTTCAATTACTAAAAGCATTAGAACAACGTTCATGTTGGTTGGTTCGATATCATCTTCCTTATACCATTCTCGTGTTATACTTATAGCTACTCTCAGTACAGGGGACGAAATTTAGAAATTACTTCGTTTGGATCGAGTGGAATCCAAGCTTAAAATAGCCGAAAACACTCTCTATAATAGTATATAGACATTAAACGACTACCTTGGAGTGGATTCTCTGCATCACGTAAGAGAGTGCTCCTGCCATCAATCAAAAACTTCTTGTCGAAAATATTAAACATCAGCATCTCCTCGTACACCACGTCAAACAACTAGGCAGGATTCTCCTTCGCAACCGTCATCACCATCATCGTCATCGTCATCTTCTAGACTTCATCTTCTTTACCACATCAGACAAACGGTTTTAATCACGAAGATCCCAGACCTCTTCCGCACATGAATATACTCGAAGTTGACTCATGACGATGACGAAGTTCAAATTCAAACTTCACGTACCAACATCAAGTTTTGTTATCTTCGTACATGTCAACAAGAACTCCTCACGCATGTTATTATGATAGCAGCCACTCAGGCAATCTGTAATAATTTTTATCCTAACTCTTCCCCCTCGATCAATCAATACGTCATTTCATCCATCCATTATGTCCGCGTAAAACTGTCACAATCAACACTAATGGTGATGGAGCAAATTGAATACATTACGTGCCATAATCGGGTGAAAGTACGAGCACCTGTCAACATTTTATACGCAATCTTTATACGGAGGTTGTATTAGAGATGGAAGGTGTCACGTGACCAAATGAAGGCCATTCCTATTCCAGGCGACTTCCCGAATGATTTCGATCTTGACTTTTGTTTTGTGTTTACCCCCTGGCTATGTCGGGGTCACATGGGGTCATGACTGAATCAGATAGTAGCGTCCCGTTTCCATGGGAACGATCGACCCGAAGATACGCGACAAGTGCCGAGTTTTACCAATCTGCCACTTTCTCTTTGATCAGAGGGATGATGTGGATGTGCTTTTGGGCAAACAGGCAATGATATGAAGTTTCATTTGTCAGCTTTTTATTGTATGAATGCAGTATGGCGTATACATTGTCACTAATATAAAACATTTGACTGTCACGCATTGTCATTGAGGGTCTTTTCCTTTTTAAATCAAAACGTATAGCCCCAAATATATGTACAAAAATCCCCTCCGATACCTTGTGCCAATCAAGCCATTCATGATCCTAAACATCGGGGTCGAGACTAGAGTCCGTAGAGGGCTTGGGTGTCGATCCGGGGGGGGGGAGGGGGATAGGGGGATATATCCCCCCCCCCCCCCACACCAATATTTCAGATGGGGGGGGGGGGGGGTGGCCTGTACAATCATCCCCCCCCCCCCCCAATAATTCAACATCACAAAAAAAAATGAAGAGAACAATTAATGATGAGAGCCCGATGAGAGTAGTTAATGGTTATTACTCGCAAGATGACCATCCATATACACATTTTGCTATCTCATTTTCTTAATACATATAAATAGAAAACGAAGTAAATGAGACAACCGTATATGAGACAAGAATAAATTGAATTCTCGCTCATACGGTTTCATCAGGAATTGATGGATTTATTCATTTTATTCAATCAACAGCATCACAGAAATGCAGTGCGCCAAATGCAAAGCCGCAGCGTTAAAAAGCAACGAGCTAAATGTTAAGCGCGAAGCGCAAAAGTGCAAAAAAAAGTAGAGAGTGGAAGAGAGGGATAATGAGAGACAGAGAGGATACAGGCGCGAGCCAAGGGGGCGGTCGCCCCCCCCCCCCTAAAAAAAAAGAGAAAGAAAGAAGAAAGGAAGAGGACGTAGGAAGAAAAAGGATCAAGAGTCGAGAACGGTACAACGAATCGTCTTGTTTCTCTAATAATGTAATGAAACGTCAAAGCTTCCGCGCTTTGCGCGGGAAGGGGGGGGGGGGAACTGAATTCAGACAAGGATTAAGAGTCGAGAACGGTACAACGAATCGTCTTCTTTCTTTAATAATTTAATGTAACGTCAAAAGGATTTAGACAAGGATTAAGAGTCGAGAACTGTACAACAAATCGTCTTCCTTCTCTAATAATTTAATGAAACGTCAAAGCTTCCGCGCTTCGCGCGGGAGGGGGGGGGGAACTGAATTCAGACAAGGATTTAGAGTCGGGAACGCTACAACGAATCGTCTTCTTTCTTTAATAATTTAATGAAACGTCAGAGCTTCCGCGCTATGCGCGGATGAAGGGGAACTTGATTCAAACAAGGATTAAGAGTCGAGAACGGTGCAAGGAATCGTCTTCTTTCTTTAATTTAATGAAACATCAAAGAACTCCCCCTCCCTGCAGGCCTGCACCCATCCCCTTAGGGAGCGCGCTTCGCGTGCTCACTACCGCCCCCCTAAAATAAAATCCTGGCTACGCGCTTGAGAGGATAATAACCCAGGTAGCAAGCCCATGTGGGACCCACATGGGTCCCATATTCTCTGAAATGTTATCTTTATTGAGGGTGACTTTAAAAAGGTAATAACTTGGAAGTAGGAAGGGAGGGGTGCAGCCTGCCACACGCTTGTATCCTTGGTTGCTTTGATCCATTGCCGAAAATATTTTGGCACCTATCATCCCCCCCAATCACGGATACAAATCGACACCCTTGGTAGAGGGACTTGGTAACTTGAGAGAAAATGGTGCTAAGGTAGTGACTTCAATGCTAGATGTACAATTAAAGATAATCTGTAAGTTTGAGTTTAAAGAAAATCTTGTGGAATGGATTACTTTAGTTCAGCCAATTGAACTTGTAGTAAACTGGCAAACTGTTTTACATTGAATTACATGGAATTCGGATACATGTATTGTATTGTATTGTATTTATTAAACTTCATTGATGAACATCAATATTCTGTTTATAAACATATGAATCAATTTACAATGTGTAAATGTAACACATCAATATTCTGTTTACATGTACCATACATTTCGAACACCTCCAATAGGTTTCCGAAAATCATCTGGGTAAAGTTAAAAATGAAGTGCCCCTCTCCACTCATGGATACACAGGAGATTGAAAAAGAATATACATTTTTGACGAATATAAGAAAAACCATAACAACGTCATTGCAACCAACATAAACATTTGATTCTGTTATACTCACTATGAGATGTAAATTCTCGATAAATTCGTTGATTTCTGGCAGCCCTGCAGCTTTTCAATCTGAGCTGGGTTTTTGGTGAAAATATAATTATGCTGTATTGAAATAATACAAAAAGGGCTGACCAGTACCAAAGGTCTACGTGTAATATTGGTTTAGCGGATTATTCTTACAAATGGGCAGCGCATAGATAACACCCAAGGGAATTGATAGTTTGATAATTATACAGCTTGAAACGTGTCTGGTACATGTACCATTGCATTGCAGTGACACGTATTTGATTGAATGGCTGGCGATTTTGTTTTTCTTCAGCAAACTTATTTACTCATGTAAATAGTAAAATTGAGAGAAAAAAAGGTTAATTGAACGAATCCAGAGAAATGCAATATTTTCTTTCGACAATAATTGCTCTTGTGGATCGGCGATTGTGGATGGCCAACTGGTAAAAATAGAGAAGATTAAAGATTATCGAGCCAATCTGATAAGTGCGACTATTATTAAAGTACATGTATGTGGATTACACTTGTGAGTTGGTCCATGATTACACGTAGGGTCTGTCTGTCTGCGCCCCCCCCCCTCCTTCCGCAACAAACTCCAGTCGATCAGCTTCTGAACCAAAGGGGGGGGGGGAAAGCATAATGTCAAGGTGTTATTATAACCATAGACGTGGTACGTCTATGTTATAACACAGTGGACCTACTACGAATGTGAAGGTCCATGGTAACACCAAGAAGTTACTTCTTGGTAACACGTAGGAAGTAAACTGAGATGAAAGGGAAAGAGATGAAGAGAGCGGGAGATGAAAGAGCGAGAGAGAGAGAGAGAGAGAGAGAAAGAGAGAGAGAGAGAGAGAGAGAGAGATGGTGAAAAGGAGAGATAAATAGAGAGAGAGAGAGGGGGGGGGGGGGAGAAAAAGAACACGAGTCATTACTGCTGAATTATATCAGCGCTTAGACTGGTATTCACACATGATCAATAATACACATTTCCGTAGTTGTGACGCGATGCAATGCATTCATAAAAGAAATTTTAGTAATTGGGGACATCCATTTTTTAGAGTGGCGATCGAAAGCAGATGCAAATAGTCAGGGGTGAGAGAATGAGATAACTCGGGCACGCATCTGCTCTCACAATATAAGGCGCATCAGTAATAAGTGAGTGGAGTACTCATGGTGGTTCAGTCCGTGAACTGTTCTCTTTCATTGGTTTATAGCCGTTTGGTCTACCCGATTGGTCTATTCCCATTTGATCTACACCCAGCAAGTCTGCTATCCACATGGTCTAATATGTAATCATGAATAATGATTATAAGACCTTATGGATGGTAGACGAAATGGGCATTAGGCAAACGGGAATTAGACCAAATGAGTAGTAAACTTATTGGAGATTAGACGAAATGGAAATTAGACCAAAATGGTCATTAGACCAAAATCACCAAATAATAGGTAGACGAAATTATTATGAGACCATACTCATACGGAGAGTAGACAGGTTGGGTGTAGACCATATGGGAATTTACTAATTGGGTATAATAGACGATCTGGTTGTAGACCAAACGGCAATTCACCTCTTTCATCTGTGATAATGTTTTTTATTTGCTGATAGGTCAAGAATATTCTCATTTGTAGTCATTTTGTCACCTGTTTTATATGATAACATCTCTATTGATCATAATTATTATGGTATATGCAATTAAAATTGCAAAATAATAGGATGTTGCTATACCAGGAAAACTTCGGATAGGCCTATGTGTAATATCAATGAGCAACAATAGGCTATTTTCGTAATACAGCCAAATTTAATGAATACGTCTTGGTGAAGTGCCTCGATACGAATTATTTCATTCACCTGTCGCGAATATTTGTATTTCAATAGAGAGAATGCAAATGTATGCACATGTAAATTATGGCTTGTCCTACCTAACAACACGTATACAATTTACATTCTGACTGCGGAAATACAATTATTCGTACCGGCAACAGGTGGATGAAATAATTCGTATCGAGGTAACTTCACTAAGATGTATACATTACGAAAATGGTCTATTTATCTAAATAAACACTATTGATATAATCACACACTATGAACATGACTGACAAAGAAAGCGGACAAAATATACAGTTCCTCAGGTAGACAAAGAAACATCCCTTCACTGCTATTATGTACAAATGTGTAGAACGGGTGTCACAGGCAAATTCACCTTTTTAAATAATAGCAGTGAAGGGTTGTTCCTTTATCTACCTGAGGAACTGTATATTTTGTCCGCTTTCTTTGTCAGTCATGTTCATAGTGACAGTAGACATGTTTACTTATTTCATGCATACTTCTCGAACAAAAGTTGCTCTCGACACCTCAATAGCTGACCAGAAGCTTACCAGACATAGCAACAACGAATGCTGCACAATGGATTCCATCCACAGACTAGCTGAGCAGGAGCCTGTATTATAAAGAGATACAATTGCGCATCTATAGTGGGTGAATTGAATATTGAGTAACTCTGCGTGCTTCTGGCGAGAAACATTCATTCAATGTTCAATAGTTTTGTTCAAATTAAACATTCAGCTTTATGGCCGTGAAAGTGATTAAATACTTGTGTTATTTTGGCGTATAATTTGTAACAAAAAAACCACCCTGAAATGACTGAAAGACTAAAGGTTCAATAAAAAATGATAGGTAGATGTTCTATAATAATTACTATCATTATTATTAGAAGAGTGATATTTCCATGAGTTCCATGACACCACTATCCAACGGCTGGGTAAAATATTGTCTGGACAATTTCCCGCCTCGTCACTGGACAGTGCCTAGAAAGATGAGAGGGGGGGGGGTGGAGAGAGAGAGAGAGAGAGAGAGAGAGAGAGAGAGAGAGAGGGGGGATGGGGAGGAGTGGTGCAGGAGGCAGTCATTTTGGGGAGAAAACTGCCTAGAAAGGAGGAGAGAGAGAGAAAGAGAGAGAGAAGGAGAGGAGGGAGAAAGAGAGATGGAGGAAAGTGTGAAAGATTTGAGAGTTGGCAGAATACCTCCCTGGATAGTAAAATCGAAATTTATGATACGTCCTTCTCAATTTGGCGGGTGCGATGATTAGTGTGAAATTAGACACCCTTGATCCTATCAAAAAACCATTCATCTTCCCTTCGTGTTTATTTGGGGTTCACAAATAAATTGTAGAGAAAAATCTTCTAATTGACTCTAATTTTAAAACAACATAACAAGATCGTGCAATTTTAAAGCGTTGTACTGAAGGCTGATGGACCGATAAAAAGATGGGTGGCAATGTGTGCGAAGTGAAATATTTCTCCCCATTATTCACCCGCAATCAAATAAACGCGGTGCTAAAAATCCATCCAAATTTATGGCCAAAATGTCTGCATGCAAATAAATTCACCTGCTACGCGTTGTCTATTTTATTTATGAACGTTTTGTCCTATTGTTTATTAAAAGCTATTTATAGATTGACCAGTTATGTCTGTAGCATCTGCGTGAAATAATGCATACGGTGTCGCTATATGGGGCAAGCGTCGGGAAACTTGAAGGTCGGAAAGAGTGACCAGGTAGTGCGCATACATTTTGAAAAATAAGTAAATATGTTAACAACAAGCGATTAGTCGTTTGCATTAATCATGCATGTCTCTAAAACATCTATTAATTCTAGTGACCTACTGTTTCATTTGAATAAGCCATTTCCCATAGGTAATGTATTTTTCTTTTTGAAGTCCTGTTACGAATAATTGTATCTCAATGGTCAGAAATACAGAATGCGAATTGAATAATCCTAACAACACGTAAAATATACAATTTGCATTGTGACAATAGGCTATTTTCGTAATATAACCAAATAGTGCCTCGATACAAATTATTTCATTCACCTGATAAGAATATTAGTATTTCAATAGACATATGCATTATACATTGGTTAATCTTTGTCAGGTAGGGCAAACATTATGGCTTGCCCTACCTAGCAACACTTAAAGCCCGTCTGCACTGGTTTGGCCAGGAGGGATTAGACCTTCCTGAAGGGCCACTGACAAGTGGTTATCTCATTAAATCAGCTCTCAATTAACATGAGAAAAAGGGGATCATGGGGACCAACAGGCACCAATTAGGGATTGTTTGCTATAAAGAGGGCGCAAGTGCCAAGTAGCTATAAGTCACTATGAATATGACGGACAAAGAAAGCGGACAAAATATACAGTTCCTCAGGTAGATAAAGGAACATCCCTTCACTGCTATTATGTAAAAACTGAATATGCATGTCACACCTGTTCTACACATCTTTACATAATAGCAGTGAAGGGATGTTCCTTTGTCTACCTGAGGAACTCTATATTTTGTCCGCTTTCTTTGTCAGTCATGTTCATAGTGAGTAGTGCAGTGCATGGGGCTAAATCAATGCAGTTTGCATTCTGACTCTTGTAATACTATTATTCTTATCAGGTGAATGAAATAATTCTTCTCGGGATAAATTTACAAAGGTAAATGCAGTAAATGTGGTTAAATCGCGAAAATGGCCTATTACTTCAGGAATGTGTGGCACGGGTCATATTATTCTGATTTGCTCTTCCTACCGAACCTTCAAAATGTACCATTTGGCGCGCAACAGCAAATAAAGGCAAAACCAGAGTAAACATGACATGTAACCATGGCAGCAGCTATCATATTTATGAATCTAACATGATTGACATCAATTTCGTGTGCTTTTATTTCATTGTATCCATGGCTCTGCTCCACAGTATAATATTACTTTGATAAATCATTATATTCCGCCGGATTTCTTGATCTTCCAAGAGTGAGGGTGAGGGGGGGGGGGGGGGGACCTTTGCTCATGCAGTGCTACTCTCCCCCGAGAGATTCGTAATAGCTGATCAGTTGAAGAATTTGTCAATCTTAATACGTATCTATTTAATTCGAAATTTAATTAATTGTTCTGTGCAGATGCTTTTATGTAACCTCTATTTTTTTTTCTTCACCAGTGCGCCTTGAGCATTTGATGTCAAGTCGATTCGGCGCTTTACAAACCTCATATATTAATATTATTATTATGAATATGATTAAGATTATTACTATTGTTACTTTTTTCATTAATATTATCATTATCGTTATATTTCCTTCATATTGTCATTTGTTAAGATAGCACAACTATAGCTCAGGCAAACGAGGCGGGGGAGGCTAGGGGTGCAGCCCACGGGAAGAGGGGGGGGGGGGGAGGGGGGGGGGGTAAAACAAATTAACATTTGGACAACAGGGGTCAGTCCCAACCCCCTCACGAAAATATGCCCATCCGCCTACAATATGCAATATCAGCATGACTCCGTTCTAATTTCTTTCTTTTCATTTAATTGTTTTATTTTATTTTTCAGAGAAGAAGAAAAACAAAACCATCATTTATTTATTCATAAAAAAAGTGTAGTCGTCGGCTAATCTGGTGAGATGCAAACAAGAGAATGTCCAGATGCAGAGAGCGATGACAGACGATGAGCAGAATGTGATCCCTCTCTGTCTTCTCGTGGTGCGCGCCTAAAATATAGTCTGGGTCCTTGCCCCATCTTGAGTCGTACGACTTACCAGCCCCACTGTCCTACTTGTAGCTACTTGCTCCCTCTATATAGAAAACTTCGCTTATCGGTGCCTGTTGGTCCCCCATGACCCTCTATTTCTTATGTTATATGAGACTAAGTTGACGAGATAGCCACCTGTCAGTGACCTCGCTATGTGTTCTAATCCCTCCTAGCCACACTAGTGTTTCTCCTACAATCTACATTTTGCAAAGAAATTTAGAAAAAGATTGAGATGAAAGTTTGGTAAAAAGCAATTTTTCCTTTTTTGTGTGTAGAAGTCAGGTTACGAGAAACATGAGTCGCCCACTGAACTATACAGACTGCGCAGTGGTGGCGCCATGTTGCAAGATAACACATCCCCATTTTGTTTTGGTTTTGAAGAAGAAAGAGTTTTCTCTGATAAATACATGCCGACTAGCGGTAAACCACAAAGTCATGAAATTTAGGGTTGCCATATATTTGCTGCTACAAGAAGTAATTCGAGCCTGGCACCCACTTTTTTTCTCCGACCTTACATGATCTGACTTGAACCCCCCTCCCCTATTCTGCTGTCGAATCCAAAATTGTCATTGCGGCGTTCCATCGAATTGGTCATTCTTATTGCTCTATTCTATTGAAGTTCTTCTAAAATGAAACGAAACACCGCCCCCCCCCCAAATAAAAAAGAGAACAAACCTGGCTTGAACCAACCGAATTCAAGAAATATTTACAAATTAAACTATTGTTTTGTTCAAGTCACACAGAACGTGGTGGTACGGCAGAGCCTAAATTGATGATTTATTCATAATTGCATTCGCTGTGCATAAATCCATTGTCAATTAAGTTACCAATATTTTGTGCATCTGTTACGATGTACATGAAGGCCAATTGTTATGCCATATCTAGATTGCCAATTACACACTAGTACATGACTTGTTCCGAGATCATGCAGACAAACATTTTGGCTTTGTCCGTCGAAAATACAAAGGTAGGCCATTTCATCCCTGTATTTGTTTGGTCTCGGATTAACTATTTGCATATTGAAATGTTTTCCGCCTGGCATAGCAACTCCAGCAATAGGCCATTTTCGCAATGTAACCAAAATTACCAAATCTAATGCACAAGTGCCTCGATGAAGAGTATGTCATTCACCTGTTCCAAATAATTGAAATTCAGTAGTCAGAATGCAAACTGCATACATTCCATGTTGTTAGGTAACAGGTAGGACAATCATATGTCTTACCTAGCAACAAAATACTGTATGCAATTCGCATAACGACTATTGCATCACAATTATTCGTAACAGGTGAATGAAATAATTTGTATCGAGGCACTTAATTAACAAAGATTCGAGCATACAATTTGATTACATTACGAAAATGGCCTTATGTTGGGAAATGCTATGTCCGACGAAAAACATTTTAATATGCAAATAGTTTACCCGAGACCAAACGAATACCGGGATGATACTTTTTTCCGTTTTTTAGATTACAAAATCCAGTATCATTCAATGCAACCATCTTTCACTTTCTTCGTTGTTCTTTCATTTCGCCTCTTCTAAATTTCGGTGTTTCTCTGAAAGGAGTGCAGCTCAAAAACATTTCCACAAACAGTAGTCGGCGAGTCAGAGGGAACCAAAATGGTTGTTTTGTAATCATTATGGCGACGCTTTTGAGTCAAGGTTTTGGGATTTGTAAACAATTACATGTTATCTTGAGGTCAAAGCCCTGAGATATGAAATAGCGGTACTTATACTGCTCCGTTCATTGACTCTTCCAGTTCTATGAAAATTCTTTTTCTCTGGTCCGTTATCTAAAATGAAGAAACAAAGGGGGGAGGGAAAGAAAAAAATGGATGCCCCCATCCCCCTTTCTCTCATAATTAACAAGTGTTTAGTGATCTCAAAGGAATATTTGTCCACGTGTACGTGTTTCTTTATGGCTTTGATATTCTTTTCACTTTTGGTAATAGGTATAATTGTATAAAGTTATAAACTCGTTAACAGTCGCAAGTTCAAGACATACTCCTTGTTGAATAATTGTCTCCAAAAAAAGAGAAGACATATTTATCCCGTCTCTAGCCAACCATTAAAGAAAAAAACATTTACTCCACCTGCTTGCCTTGAAAAAGTTCTTACCATCCTCCTATATCATTCCGAGCGGTCATCATAATTATAACCATCGCCATCAACGTCATTATCATTCCACCATAATTATCATCTTTTCACCACCATCATCAACATTATCATTACCATCATATCATCTTCAATACCAGCAAACCAATATCACCATCCTCATCAACATTATCATTAACACCATCATCTCATTGTCGTCGTCACCATTATATCTTCAACACCAACACACCGATATCACCATCATCATCATCATTACCACCACCACCATTATCTTTTCACCACCACCACCATCTCATTGTTGTCGTCACCATCATTTTACTCTCATTATCAACACCAACACACTGGTATCACCGTCATCACCATCACCATCATCATTACCATCTCTACCTTCATTTCATCTTCAACATCAACACACTGACATCACCGTCGTCATCATTACCATCATCTACAACATTATCATCATCATCGTCATTAAAACATCTAATTTTTTCCTTCATCTATCCAAAAATCTAAACAAATGCACCCTTTATTTAAGAAAATCCTTATCTACAGTCTGGTCTCACAGTATCTAACCACAAGACTCCAAAACAAAGTGTCTTCAAAGAGCCGATTTTAACAACTCTAACTTTTGACCGAATATATTTTTTAGAGGGTGGGACTGGGAGATTCGGTTCCAAGGAAATACCTAGTAGTTTCACAACCATCAAAGCAACTTTTGTGCTTGCTTTCTTATATTGA
Organism: Strongylocentrotus droebachiensis; assembly: GCA_035222895.1. NCBI lineage: Eukaryota > Metazoa > Echinodermata > Echinoidea > Camarodonta > Strongylocentrotidae > Strongylocentrotus > Strongylocentrotus droebachiensis. The sequence goes on from JAVYIG010008107.1 coordinate 31,178, forward strand.
ATGTGAAAACTGAATGGCAAAACATAAACAAACACATAAAACACAAGATCTATGCATTAGATGGCAAATATATTTATTACATAAGATTTTATTCAATAAATAATGCTAGAACCAAGATCTCACTATACATTTTTAAATATAAATATAGAAAAAAGAAGGACAATATAGTAGTTTTCATTCAAAATCATTTCAAGAAATCTACACCATCGTTGAAAGACCAAAGACCAAAGACACTCTATCATTTCTCTGACAAAAAATTGAGAAGGAACACTTGGATAAACAGGTAGGCAGTACAGTTTGATAATCCATACATATTCATACATTTTGATATATTCTACAGATGTACCTGGCAATTCTCTCTATGTCCGAGTGACAAACAAATGAAAAAGGGCAAACACTACATTTTCTGTGCAGAATACATGTTCACATTTGTAGCTACCATACTTTTCTCTCTCACTTTTGAGTTTTAGATATCGACATTGAGACTTTCACTTTCACTTCAATTAATATATATTTTATCATATATATTTTATCACACACATTTCAGATATTACTAATTAGCTTTCTTCAATTAATGTTGAAGGCTGTGATAGAATATGGTCAAAATTATTTGTCTAGTCATCTGTCTTCCCCTTTAAAACTTTATTGTTTGATACATAGAGGGCGCAGGTAGCTATAAGTAGTGCAGTAGGGCTTTAAATTAAAGGTACATGTAATACAGTGAAACCTGCTTTAGAGTCCACCTGCACAGAAAAGCCACTTTTTTATTAAAACAAAAAGAAAAAAACAAAAACTGCTTTCTGGGGTTCTAATAGTAGGGTCCCTCGTCCTACTTTCTTCAGTATATTGCATTCAATCTGGACGGAATGGGGACGATGTCCGATGATGATGATGTCATTAATAAGCACACTCGGCCTCAGGGCAGTTTGCTTGAGATACTGCGGCTCTTGGTCCTGAAAGTTATCAAATGCAAGAAAAATAAATAGAGTGTAGGATCAGAATTATTCCTCCACTAACAACATACATTCCTAGACCCAATTTAACTAAATTCCCTAAACTGACAAAACATACCAGTAGTTTTTAATTCTCCCAAAAGCCTTTCTAGTTTCTTTTAAAATACTTAAACTGAGACATTTTATCATGCACTGGGGGTCATTATCTTCTCTTGTCGAATAATCATGAAAAGGGTATGAAGTTGATGGAAATCTTAGGGCGCGTTCATGCTTGATTTTGAAGGTAGAATGAGCGATCTGAAACGCTCATCGTAAACGCTCATCGTGATCGCAGTTCCACGGTGTAGCTGTTCATGCTTACTTCTCTGGCTCATCCAGGCAATTCTCCTTGTGTGGCATTGTGTGACCTTCACTGTGCATGCTACGTAGACCCACTAGAGGTCAGTGCGTTGAACCCATTTAAACGCGTTTACAATTGTAAACGCATCTTTTTGTGAGTTTACGATCGGCGTTCGTGATCGCCGTTTTTTGGTGATTCTACAAAAGTGAGCATGAACGCAAGCGTGTTTTAAACTAAACACGTAACAGATGCCTGATTCTGGCCGTCAAAATCAAGCATGAACGCGGCCTTAGTCACTTAATTGTGTCTCAAAATAAATGTATTGCAAAACCAGCTGAGCTGAAGGAAACAGAGACTACATGAACAAAGTTTGATTAAACCAGTCACATGGCATGTTTATGTATGTGTGTATGACTGTATGTATACTGTATATATTGTTCAATTGCAAACAATAGCAATTTCAGGTACCAACCCTGGGTCACATGGGTGCCCAAAATCTAAATTCAGAACCCCCCCCCCCCCCCCCCATTTCTAAAATTTAAAATAGGGCGTTTGTGTGCAGACTGTAAACACGTCACGTTTCAGTTAATGCACTTTGTAATGTATTCCCCCTCCCCTTCCCTTCTCCTTCCTTTTTTCCATTTTGTATTGGTGTTTAGGCTTTCTCTGCTTTTCAACAATACAGTGTATATTTTTAAAGGGGTTGACGTTCATAAGGCTAATTGCCCTTTTTGTTAACCCCACATTCCCATAAAATTTTGTTTGCTCCTTCCCTTTGTATTTTTCTTGTTATCGATCTATATCTGTATATCATTTTTGTATGTTTTAAAGTTTTTTATGGAGAATGAAATGAAATGAAATGTTGATCCAGTCCTCCTACCAAAAAAGTTAGTGTGAAGTCCTGACCACACCATTTTGTTCTTACCTTGATACAGGTTGCAGGGTGACTGGTTTGGTGACTTGCTGGCTGGCCCTGAACTGAGCATCAACTCTACTAAACATCCCTCCAGCATACTGACAAATACAAAGCAAAGGAGATCACAGATGAAATAGTATCGACCACATTATGCAAGCAATATAAAGTGAAATCATTTTGAACAACAATGTGATGCAATGTAATAAAAATCAAAAACCACTTTGTTTTATTCTAAATATACCGGTATCAGAAATTGCAGCAAAGAAATACAAAAGAGACAACTATTACTTCTCTAATTACATTTTTATCAGATTGATCACAAAACTTTCGATATCCTTCAATGGCTTCCCACTTATGATCAAAGCTATATAGCAGACTTGAGCCAAAGATTTTGAAAAAGCCTGGCAGTAAGCCCATAATTACTGGGTAATTAAACTGCATGCAAAAGGAAACACTTGCAAAGCACATATACAGTAGTGGCTAAAGCTGGAAAACAGCATGAAAAACCAGAGTGATGTTACATTAGTTATTTAAAAAAAAAAAAAATTGTGAATTGAATTTTACACAAACCATTTTACTTAGCCATACTGAATTCTAATTAAATTGCTGCCTTAATCCAAAAACTGAATGAATATTAACGCCCCTGGTATATGAGGTAAAAATCAGGATCGGTCCATACCTCCTTTGCTTTTGTCTTCTCCTGTTGTTTTTCAACCAGTGGGATCCTCAGCTTGAGTAGGTGCTGCACTAAGAAGTTACTCCTCAGTTGATCTGGAAATAGATGGAGAACAAGGCCGGGTGAGGTACCATAAGATTATTATCCACACAGGAAAACACTTTAAAATATAGGCCTAGATATAATAGTGAAGGAGGATAAGCTAAGAAATGTTTACAGGATGCATACCAGCTTGGGTGTATTCCAGAATTCTAGTAACTATACTGATTTGAAATTCTCTACGGGTACAAACATAGCTCACAAGATTTTTTAAAGTTTGAGCATGATTGTATAAAACTCTGTAGTATTGCTACACCATGAGCTTTGGCTTGAAAAATTAGTGTCAATTTAAAATTTAAAAAAAATCTTCAGATACAGTCAAACCTGTCTATTGAGGCTACCCAAGTGAAACAGAGAAAGTGGCCACTGTAGACAGGTGGCCTTTGTAGACAGGATCTACAAAACACATTTCTTTCACGAGGGAGACAATACATGACCACTATAGAGAGGTGGCCACTAAGACAGGTTTGACTCACTTACCCTATAATTTTTCAGAAAACATGCACAGCATATTCATTTATTGGACATTCATTGGAGCATAGGTGTGCTTTCTAAGATCGTGTTTAAAAATTAAAAATTAGACTTCAGACTGAATTAAATTCCTTTGTTAAACCTAATTTCTAACAAAAGGTTGCGCACATGCAGCATCAGGTTTAAACATTTTGGTTATATATGAGCCAAAGAGTGTCATTTTACTTTCCATTTTACAACATATAGGTCTACTATGAATGGACTTTGCAGTTACACACCTTCTTCTCTCTGAGTATCCTGATTATACCTGAGGGATCGGGTAGCATCCCACTTCTTACGATGTCTCCTGTAAAACAAACAGAACAAAAACTTTATCAAATAATCAATTAATATCAGACATGGTTCCAGATGTGAACTTTCTGCCCTAGCAAAATGTTTATTGCACAGCACTGTCTCAATCATGGTCAACTTGCCAACCCTACATTGGCTACAGTGGAACCTTGTTTTGATGAGGTCTGAGTTTTATTGCTTGTAACTAATCCCATGTAAAAATTATATTTACTCAATTTGAACAAATAAAATGGAATTAAATTGAATTGTTAATCATTGAAGCTCCTTCGTGGAAGGACGAATACAGAGAAAATGAGGAGGATTAAAATATGGGTGGTACTTACTTGGAAGTTGCTGAATGGCGAGACTTAGCAGATCCCTGTATGGTGAGGAATGGCAAATGAAAAGAAATGAAATATAAAGGTAATGAAAAAAAATGAAATATAAAGGTAAATGTAATGATGGCATGGTTTACAAATTACAAATCTCATCTAAATCTCTTGAAAATTTACATTTCCCCACTAAAAAAAGTATTACTGAACAGTTTTACCTGAAAGTGAAATTAGTTAAATTTAGTGCTGTAACATCACGGATATCTCCAATTCCGTTTAACCGCCAGTCAAAACCGGACGGTTTTCGGTTAAACGATTTAAAAAAAAAAAAAAAAAAAAAAAAAAAAAAAAAAAAAAAAAAAAAAAAAAAAAAAAAAAAAAAAAAAAAAAAATCGTTTTTTTTTTTTTTTTTTTTTTTTTAAAACCCAGCAAGCCAGGTCCGTGTGAAAAAGCGGGAAGGACTTTCATTTTACTGCGAGGTGCATTTGAAGGGGCCGATTTGTGCTTGTTAACTTGTCCCAAATAATAGTAACAATGTCGTTTTTAGAAGAATGTGTAAAATCAAAAACAGTAGAGGACCTAGGATAGAACCTTGTGGTACGCCGTGTGTTAAAGTTGGATGAATTATTATTATAAACTTCATATTGAGATCTATTTCAAAGATTACTTTCAAACCAAGATGACAGACAAGTGTTGTTCTAGTTTCGGAGTGGTGAGTCAACACACAGATAACTGAGCTGGGAGACATTGCAAGGCATAGTGCAAGATGGAGGGGCATAAATCGAAACTTTAAAAAACAAAAAAAACAAAAAAAAAAATTACAAAAAAAAAAAAAAAAAAAAAAAAAAAACGGGAAAACGAAACCGTCCAATTGAAAACGGAATCCGCCATGGGCGGTCGGATACCGGACGGTTAAACGTTTGGTTACAGCACTAGTTAAATTACAAATAATTATTTCTTTTTTAAATTAAGAGAAAACTTTCCCGATAGTCCAAAGAAACATAATCAATATTTAGCAAAGGTACTACAGGAATAGTTGCTGTTGATTTTCTACAAGATAAATTTTTTATTTGTATGGACTGCATATATCTAAAAAAACATGTTATCACAACTAGATTATTGTTATAAAGATTTATGTACCATTGTGAACATCCATATCAGATTGCTTCCCATAACTATTGGACTTGACTTGTCTTCTTTTTTCTTTTCTCCCCCCCCCCCCCTTTTTTTTTTTAAAGTTCAGAAAATTATTGTTCCAAACTTCAAATAAATACAGAAACAATAGTGCATAAAGAAATTGAGAGTCACAAATTTACAATACATGACTCAGCTCAGACATGTGAGGGGGAGGGGGGGGGGGGGGGGCATCTTCCAGAAAAAAAGAATACTACAGGTCAATGACCAAATTGACCACCTACTCTCTCTGCTATTTCTCCCTCTCCACCACATTCTATTGGGTTAATGAATCACTGTCTAGTAGTATTATAAGTAAATAAATACCAAATACCTAGATAAACTAAATTGCCAAACTTTCTTGCAATAAAAACTGTCTTACATAAGACCTGGACATAAATTAAGTCCTAAATGGTGGGAAAGGCAGTAGTCTACCACCAAGACCCTATTTCTGAGACCTCTGCTGGAGTCATAGGAATTTAGAAAGTAATAATTCCTAGAGAAGCTTTTCTTTCTAATACTGTTTTCACACTGGCAATATTTTGCTTAACCCCGTACTATAGGTGGGGTTAAGGGGGGGGGGGGGGGTCTTAGCCCCACCTAGCTATAGTACGGGGTTAAGCCTATTCCACTTTCTGTTCAGACTGGTTTTTACCAAAGTGGGCTAAAGTTGGCTAACCCCACCTGTAGTACGGGGTTAACTAACCCTGCAAAATAGCAGGGCTAACTCCGCAATTGTGGTGCTAACTCCTGCTAACCCCGCAATTGCGGTGCTAAGCAAATGAATGAGAACAGAAACGAAAAATAGTCCGGTACTACGCAATGGAGCGTATCGCAGCTGGCCAGATGCGAAGTATGTCCAATCATAACATTCACGATATCCGGGGTTAACGAAATGCAGTGAGAACAGCGGGAATTTTCTTATTCCGGAATAGGCGCTAGTACGGGACTAAAAATAGCGAGTGTGAAAAGCCAAAAAAAATAGTCCGGGGTTAAGGATAGTACGGGGCTAAGCAAAGTACGGGGTTAAGCAAAACCAGTGTGAAAAGAGTATAAAGGGACTACCAGGTAACATTGTTCAGATGAGAGAAAATGGTGCGAAGGTAGTGACTTCAATGCTAGATGTCTAATTAAACAAAATCTGAAAGGTTTGAGTGAAAACAGACCATTATTAATAATCAAAAACTGGGAAAAACTGATCTGATCGATTCCTTAATTCTCCCAACTATTATTCCAATTTTATTAGATTTTAGGTGAATGAAAATAGTCACAAACCAATAAATCAGTTCTATATACAAGTACCATTCAAGCCATTTTTTTTTTTTTTAAACACTATCAGTTTGTGTTAGGTCCATGCCATGGTATCACAGCAAAAAAGTAGGCTTATGCTTTGTCCATAGGACTACAATAGTTTTTTTTTCCTCCTATGATTCACCTTTAGAAATATTAAGTTGTTGAAATTTCAATGGAAATTAAAAATTGATCTGATAAATTTATTTTTAAAAAGTACAGAAAGCAGTCAAGGCACCAATTACAACCATTTTAAAATGAGAATAAAAGAATTAGAATAAAAGTACAAAATAATAAGTGATAACTTAAAGGTACTATGTCCCTTTTGCAGCCAACCTCAAATTCTGTAGAACTTTGCAGGAATTATGAATATGTCATGTATGTCCTATCTGTGAAATTTAGACGTTAGCAGTGTCCTCATATTCAAATTATGCAAGGAAACCCGTTTACTTGCTAGACTTCACTGTCGGACACTATTGAGTGACTGACTGGCCTTTTTTCTTCTTTGGTAATAACATACATGAAAAGAGTTGTAAAGGGTACATGAGCATTTGTCTACATCAATAACCCACTTCTTGTGATGGCCAAGATTAAACTGATTGAATCTTTGCGCAGCATAAAACGTATGACCATTCGGTACAATTGTCTGAAAATGAAGACTATTACTTTTGGGCTCTATAGCCCTAAAGTCGATTTGACAACTAATAGTCGTTATTTTCCCCCTTGAAGACATTTTCAAGCCCCACCTTTTTTAGGGAAGTTCTAAATTAGTATTATCTTTCAAATGCAGTTGGAATTTAAAGGTAAAGACCAGTAATGGTCATGCGATTGCATTGTGAAAGAAACGTTGTGGAATCGATCAGAAAAGGTCGATCATCTAGCATCTAGCATCTGCAAGGTTCTGGAATCATCAAAATGATAAGAAATTTGGCTCATTCTTCGTAAAGTTACAAGCACTATACACAGAAAGATGTACATGGGACTACCCTATCTCTCTCACCAGACCATGAGAGAAATAAATTTACCAAATATATGAATTAGTAGGCGGTTTCCCGGCAAATTTAGTATCATCATGTATTAGTCAAAACATATTCTTTCACATGATTGGTAATGAGAGCTTCCATTTCATTTTTTGAAATTGGGGCGTTGCCAATACTGGTCTTTACCTTTAACTTTTTCATTTTTTTGGCCTGCAAATGGGACATAGTACCTTTAAATGGACTATGCGTATTACATAAACCACACAAATTGGAGCGATTGAAGTAATTTTGTACTTTTGTATGATTTGACTGTATGTATCACATTCATTTGTTTTCTACTTTCACTTGGCAATTGCACAAAAAAAGACAGACTCTCTCATTGCTCTCTCTCTCTCTCTCTCTCTCTCCATCTTAATTTTTACAATTATACTATGACTGAATAAAAGGGTCTCTTTTTACAGCCTAATTGACTGAAGTATAAATTGTCAGCACATTTGTCTTATCTTACGTTTTATTGCTGGGGAGTGGAATAGCCTTGCAACTGAACACCTATTTATGGATTGATTTATATAGCCATCTGGTAGGTCTATATGCTTGATTTTTGTCATAACTTCATGATGCATAGTTAGTTTGACCAGGGACCTATAAACAAACGGGTACCTGGTTGGTGGTTGGACAAGCATGGTTAGGAACAGAGCAGTATGTGTGTTTTTATATTGTTCCCTGGAGAATCAAAAGCTATGTTCACATGGGGGCCATCATAGTTTAAGTTTAAGCCTGTGAAACATTTGGGTTATACAAAATGACCCACTAATAACTAGGACTCAACACAAGTATACAACAATGAGTATTCAATATTATAAACTACAAGCCTTAAAAGCAGTTACCGGTATCATAACTACAAACCGGCGTAACCTAGAAGTTAAATGCATAACTTTGAGGACCCCCCCCCCCCCTCCCATGCTCTTAATCGTTATGCTAACCTAAAGATCGATCATGGTTTAGACCTTCAAGTAAACTTGGTTTTGCAGTCCCTAACTAGATCTTCAAAGTTTAAAACCACAAACTTAACTTAAAGTTAACAATTACACTGTCATACCATTGTCACTATAGGTTCATATCCCATGGACATAGTTGCAGATACAGTGTACTTGAAATGATAAATAATGACCCAGTCCAGAAAGTGGGAATTATGAAAGATACATTCCATCTTCATATTTGGTAATTTGACATGTTGCCTAATGTGAATGAGGTCATGAAAAAGAACAGATTAGTCCAAGAATGGTTTAAATCTATCAACTGGACTATTGGTAATGTAAACAGGGTCATAAATGGGTACTTTCACCTTTCACCTTTCCCTCACCCTAATCATGGAGTTACTAGCCTAATCCAGTATACATTTCCACACTCTATTCATCTTTATGACAGGATTAAGGGGGAAAAAGAATGACTGTTTTAAAAGTGTGACCTTCATTACCTAATCACAGCTATTACTATGAAAGTCACTTTTATAGAGAGGGGTTAAAGATACGAATGAGAGAAAGATTTCTCTCAATGGTGATTCTGTGATAAATTATCTACTGTTAAAATTAGTCTATTATGGCAATGTTCAACAAATTTCACTTATTATCATTATTACGCAACAGAGCAGTATCTGAAGCAGATTTTTTAAAGTTTAAAAAGGATTAATCTAGAAGGAAATCCTGAATAACAAAAAATCTACAGGCCTGGATTTTGTTACATCATTTGGTACACATGAATTGTTTTATAATCATATTAATAACATGCCGTTCTTGTATAGCGCATACAACATTATAATATATTGTCTCTAATTAATATATTTTCAACAATTAATACTATTTTGAAGGAAGTAAAGAACTGTAAAAAGTAATCAAAAAAAGATTCAAACTGACAACTGAAATCCTGTGGAAACTGTAATGTTGACTTCTTAGACCAATTTTTTTATTCAGCACCAACATTTGCTAAACCACAAGACAATCCCCAGCCCTCACATCACTTTTGACATATGCCAGACCATTTTATTATGACATACTGAAATATACCAGACAGTTGTATTTTCCTAGATATCAGAATAATTATGATTTAACCCTACCCTTCCCTCCCCTATTCAGACCACAATATTCATCATATTCAAAGTTCGCAAAGAGGGAAAAGATATGTTATCCTTAAATAATGATAAAAGGAATTCATTTGTACATGAATTTCTTTTCATAAGAGCTATTGTTAATTTTTTTTGGAGGGGGAAAGTGTATTTTTCAGCCTGAGGCCTTTTTAGAGCTAAATTGCTTTTTTCTCCCTTCATTGTTCTTCTTTTCTTTCCTTTTTTCTGCTGTCACATTTTTTTTTTTTTTTTTTTTTTGTATTTATTAACATTTATTTCCTTCTCAACAGTACAATATGTAACACAATGTATATTATACATGATATATGTAACAATTATTCCAACATAAAGTATACAGTAAATAATTCAGGTACGGAAGGAGGCGAAAACCCGGAAAGCATAGCTTGAGTTGGGAACGCCCATAATAAATTAACACAGTTACCGAAAATACATCATAGATATTATTATGAAAATTACATTTTATATAACAGAAAGTTGATAGGAAAGAATAAAAATAGTAAATGGGACAGAGAGAAGAAAAAAAAATAATATGGGTTGTTATTGAAGGCTTTATCAATCAATCACTCAGTCAATCATTCAATCAATTAGTAAACGGATAAAGCAAACAACAAACCAATGAAAGTGATTAACACACATTGGATTCCATCAATATATTGATATAATAATGATAAAAATAATATACAAAAAAGAAAGGAAAAAAAAAAAAAAAAAAAAAAAAATTAATGATAATAATGTATATAGGTTTATTGTGCACTGTCCACCCCAGGGGATGCTCAAGGCGCCTTCAAAGTAGCATCATCACACTGGCTTAAGCCCAGCTGCCCTAAGGCGCTAAACATACTCAAGGAATAGATTCCTACCAGGTACCCATTTACTACACATGGGTAGAGAGTGGCAAATTAAGATTAATGTCTCGGCAAAGAAACGCAAACTTTGAGATTCACAGTCCGGTGACACATCCACTAGATCACCTCTACATATTAGATATTAGATATTAGATCTATCAATCAAGTAATCAATAAATCAATCAACAAACAACCCTTCCAAATATACAACTGATCACATTAATCAGCCAACCATGGATATATCCAACAATAGATCATTCATTTAATCAACCAATGAACTAACAAACCAACTAACCAACCAATCAGCAAATCAGACATTCAACTGTTCAATCAATCAACTAATCAGCAAACCAGACAACCAATCAGCAATCAGACAATCAACTGACCAACCAATCGGTAAATCGGACAATCAACTAATCAATTAATCGATCAATCAATTAACCAATCAACTGATAAATCAATCAGGTCAAACAATCCAGTCATCAGCTAATTCACCCAACCAATCAGTGCATCAACAATAAATATCAATTTAATCAATATACCAGGGTATGTTAGTTTAAATGGATGTACCGTCTCGAAAGAATTTCCCGAGGGAAAGATATTCAAGATTAACTTGGCTTAACATCAAGTAATGTAACCCTATTCAGCCATTAAATCCATCAACAGCCGCCCTTATCAGACCACAGATGCCCTCTGGCGATCCAAATGTTACGAAGTGTTACGCAACGCGGCCTGCTTCCCTAAGCTCTCCAAACACTTGGTCGTAAAAAGAAGGCTTTGAAGCCATGCGAGTCACCGAGAAAATGACGTCATACTGATTGAAGATGTATATAGCTATAATATAAAAAACACACAATCAACAACTTATGGCACAAAGCAACCTTCTATTGGTTATCAAATGCTTTCGCTGTGCTCGGATAACTCTACTGAAGACGTAGCCATCTGAACCAGCGAAATCGACCAAGGAAATCGTGAGTTAGAGTGAATGCAAGTTTCTCATCATCATCACGTTCTCTTCTAATTATTGACATTTTCCGAAAGTTTCCGAAATTTTTACATAGCTAGGAAGGTAGTCCATAAGTTTATCTCTTAAAATAACTAAATGAAATTGTGTTATATATTTGCGCATTTGGTTTAATGAGGGTTAGAAGTTGTCAATTCATCACCACTTTTCACCCCGAGTACGGGCCGGCGACGCGAAAGCCGCCGTGCTCGCTGGGCTGTACATGCTGGATGTTGTTGGTGGTATTAACACACATAGCTGCAGCTGCATTACTAACCTGGCCGTGTATTAAAAGTTGTGCTATTGATTATCAACATTTCAAACACCACTGTACAAAACTCAACTGATTTCATTCAAAGGCAGTACTTTAGTGACGATTGATGATACCTAAAGAGCATTAAAATATAATTTGTTAAACTTTCCAATGTTAGAAAGAATAATTTAAAAATTAAAATTGTGAGTCTACTGTCAAACTTGCCGATCAATCGCATCGGAATAATTATGTGCATTTGTATGTTGTGAGTGTATTGACTATTCATGTATTCAAATGCTGCCTATTTACACGTACTGCAGTGCTAGTAGTCAATACGCATTAGTATCAACTATCTATGCTTTGCTGGAGTGGCCTACGCATATCGCATTCACGATTAAACCGTACATTCTGGTTCGCTGCAACGAATAAGATTTTCCGTTGATGGAATTTCACACGTGCATAACTTGTATTGGTCTCCAACTTCCCATACACCAGGCTCAAGAATCAAATCTTCCTCAAAATCAGTCAGAAAGTCTAAATCGTCGCCTACCAAATACCAGGGTATGTTTTAAACTAACATACCCTGCAAATACACTTCCCTTACTGTACGGCGCTATTTTTGTTGTTAGCAGCCGATGTGTATTTCCAACAATGCATTTCGCGAGCCCTATGTCACTCAGTTTCGGGAGTGAGATTTACGAGCTGTGCGGTCCGGGTGGGGAATTAAGGGGATTATGATAGGGGGAAAAAAGACTCTCGGTGCAGCGGACTGCTTCAAAGGGCCCTCTTAGATGCGGAATCCATTTAAACTAACATACCCTGAATATACCAATGACAAATCATCAACCAGGGGGGTGTTTCACAAAGATCCTAAGTCAAACTTAACTCTAAGTTAGACTATAGATGTTAACGGCTTTCCATAATTGTCCAACTAAGAGATAAGTTCAACTTAGGATCTTTGTGAAACACCCTCATTTATCAAAGAATGTTAATCAATCAATCAATCCATCAATATATATACCAATCGATGAGGTGAGTTTGACTTGCCTGTTTCTCTCTCCCGACTGCACTCTTGCTTGACTGCTTCCTACTGATAGGCCCCTTTCTATATGATCCTTTTCCTACAAAGTCAAAATGGAGATGGAAATTAAACTAAATTTTTAACTTGCACACTATTCATTCCCTATTGCCCTTAGGCCTAAGAAAAAAAGATGTGGTATTGCCCTTTGCGACCTACCCAAAAATCTTAAAATCTATGGTCGGCTTTTAATTTTTTAATTTTTTTTTAACTGTTTTTTTTAGAAAAAAAATGTATTAAAGCATTCAAAACTGAGAAATATCAGCCCAAAGAGGGAATAATATTTTTTTTTAAATAATAATAATAATACAAAATTTAAAAAATCTGATTGACCTACCTATGTTTCGGCACCTAAAGGGCAATACAACATTTGGGGGGGGGGGGCCTTATATGAAGACTATAATAATAATAATAGTGTCTTGCTTGCCCAAGGTAACCTCGTCAGTATTCATACTGTTCTCCCTGAGCCTGAGGACCCTGCAATCATGTCGTTAAGTAAGTTGAGTAAGAACCATGTGAATGTTTTGTGTGCAATAAATTTTGTTATCAAAGGTTTCTTTGGGTCTTTTTTAAATTTTTTACTACTGTCATTGTGTCATCGATAAAACATTTATGGGGAAATCTAACAGCAATCATGACAGTTTTATTTTGTTAAGTGTCCGCACACTGCATCTCACCTCACCCCCCCCCCCCCCCCCACCCTCCATCCCCCTCCTGTCTCACCTCTGGTCTGTTCTTCATCATCCCCGACCTCATCATCAGAGCTATCCCAATCATCAGTGGAGGATGCCATAGGCTCCGGCTGGACCTCAATCTATTGAATATATTAACATCCAAACAGACATTTGTTATTCGTGCTTTACGATCATTTCAAGTTTTTCAACTGTGAAAGCAACCAGTATTTTGTTGATACAGCAGATTGTCAATCTACAACACATTATTTGAACACCTTTAATAACAGCTTCAAACTAATTTGTCTTTCAAAAGTATCTTAAGAAATGATGCACTATATCTCAGCTAAAATCGAGACAAAAAAAACAAAAACAAAACTGTATTTAATCAAATTTATGACCCAAACTGCAAGTGTGGCTTTCATTTAATTTCAGACTCTTGCATACTTTCTTACATAGATCTGAATGGACCAACAAACATTCATCATTAATTACAATTGATATGCTGTAATTAACCAGTTATAGAAGCCTCACATGTTTGGCAAATGGCATGTTGTCATCTGGGAAGATGTCATGGAGATGACCTTTGACCCCTAGTCCTTCATCAATAACTCCACTCAGGACTTCATCAGCACTGAATACATTAGCTTCAGACCACCTAACAAAAATGAAAGCAATAGGAACAGAAAAGGGAATTTAACAACAGATAAATATACCTACAAGCAATGGAAATTAACCAAACCAAACAATCCAAACACTTTTAAGTTTGGTGAGTAACTTTTAAGATTGTGTCAATTAAAATATCAACAATTAAAGAAATAATCTTTTTTTTGGTAACATCAACTTCTGTGCTTTGCTTTGTAAGCAGCTCTCCAGCTCTCTTTGTTCTGTACAAGATATCTTAATTTTCCTCAAAAGAAATAATTTTCTCATATCCATTCCTGAGTCATATAATCATATTACCGGACTAACATTTTTACACATCTCCCTCTATGAAAGATATCTTTTACTTCATAAACTACCAAAGAGAAAATAACAGTAAAGCTGGATTTTCCTCGTTTATTTCTCTCATTTCCTACTTACATTAAAACCAACTATAGTTTAAGGAGGGCTTTCTCTTTAATGAAACAACAATACTTCAAACACATAGGAAATGCACTGGAATCATTTTCAACAGGATTGACAATCACTGCACTATCGAATCTACCTACTTTTCTGGTGCAACTGGCGGAGCTCCCACGCAAACGACATCCTTTCGGTCTAGCAACGTGTCCAAGATACTGGTTTCTCCTTTGTGTTTGGAGGAATCCGACTTGTCCAGTCCAGAGAAGGTCACTAGATGATCCTTAACTTGGCAACCCTAAAGGTCAAGAGGTCAATCAAAGCAATATTGTATGAATGATCACCTACTGCACAGAACATTGTGAGATTGAGAATGATCTTGAAAGTTGAAACATTAGAAAAACAGAGTTTTAAATTTAAACGAAGAAAACAAAAACCTTGAACACAAAGTTATCTAGGTTGGTAAACCACTTCCTATTATTTAACAAATTTATGATGGTTTAAACCAAACCATTAAGAATCTCATCTATCAGTCTACAACACATCCACAATGGTACGGGTACGACACCTTCCTCAGACTTCATGTTTGCCAGGTCATGGCCCTGTTTCATGAAACTTGTTTTCAATAACAAGTTATAATAACTGTTATAAGTGACTGGAATCGTGGCATTTGATTGGCTGAGAGCTAATTTGTTGCAGAAATTTTAGTATTCGTCAATGATAACAAGTTTTATGAAACAGGGCCCAGATCTGAGGATGGTATCTGAACTATCAAGGGAGACAAAAGGAGAAGGGGATTCAAAGACAATATTGGAAAAGGCACTGGAACACAGAGGGGGTATAGGAAAGACAGCAATGACTACATTCTACCCCTGGGCCAAAACATACAATAATCTACAAGATACTTATGACGACAACAATAGTTTTAAGCCTATAACAAACAAGTTTATTATGACAGAAAACAAAAAAGAAAGAGGGGGACTTACTGTGACTTGTTCCAGCGGATCGAACCTATAGGCAGGCTGCTCACAGCATGGATAGGATCCTACTACCGACGCCATGAACGTCTTATCAACAGAATTCACAAAGACTGCCTTCTGAGGGTGCAGACGGCACTGGTTGAACTCAGAACATTGGAATACCTGTTGGTGTAAGAAAATGTTTTAAAGACGCAGGTCAAGTCAAACTCTAGTAATTGAAATAGTTGGAACCAAACTTGACAAAAGTGTTGTTTTTTTGGTCAAGACAAACTCCAATAATGGAAATAGTTGGAACCAAACTTGACAAAAGTGTTCATTTTTCTTCCTATAAATGAAAACAACAATTTTCAAAATAATATTATATTAAAAGTTTGTGTGAATAAACATGTAGTCTGAATGTTGGTTTCATAAAACTCTTGATCAAGATTTGTTCAACCCCCCCCCCCAAAAAAAAAAAGAAATAAAATAAAAAATATAAATATAAATATTAATGATAAGAAACAAGTAATAAGGGCTTCGACATGTGCTCTAGTGAAAATGGCTCTGGACTTTATTCTGTCACAATTCAGCGTTCCATTTTGGTTTTACATTAAGATTAGGGTTTGGTTAGGTTAAGTGTTGGTTCTAGGGTTAAAGTTTAGATTTTAGTTTGTATAGGATATTGACCTAGAGGAAAGTTTCATTCAAAGATTTAAAGTGTGTTTGTATTTTCTTTTTGATCCCTTGTGAGACAATGCGAGACAAACAAATGTCATTAGCGATATTATTTTCGATACTATATTCGCAATGAGTAATATATTTAGCATTATAAATAAGTTGTACAACCAAGTGGTAACAAACTCCAATTGCAATGTATTGTCATGGATGCAAATTATACATATATTTATTTTCAGGGGGGTCGGGGGTGGGAGGAATGTGAGTTGAGGGTAGGGGAGGGGTGTCATACCTGCTTACACCTAGAACATTTGAGGATGTTGAGTTGACCCCATAGCCTCCAGTACACATCCCTCCATGTCTTGAGTTCAGTGTGAAGGGATATCAGGTATTCGTTGATGTCCCATGATGCAAGTCTGGAGAAATACACACAAACAAATTACAATTTCTTTGCTACATATTTTTTAATTAATTGATTTTCTAATTATACTTTGTTTTCAAGATATATTGTAAAACAGCCTCTGAGGAACTAATACCTTAACAAGCTCTGCTTCTAGTTAGTTCCTCTTTTATCATGCAATTACTATTATATTTGTTGTTTCATTGTATATCTTTTTAATACATTATTGTATCATATTTTCCATGAGAAATAAAATCATTTGAATCATCTCAATTACACATATGGATTAGATTAGGTACTAAGATGAAGTAATTTACAAAGGAAAAAAGAACTTGTCTTTGAGATGTGAACTCAACAAGAACTTGTCTTTGAGATGTGAACTCAACAACTATATGTACTGCTATGGGTTCTTTCCATTTTCTCTTATTCTATGTTCTATTACAGTCTAACCTGTCTATAGCGACCGCCCAAGGAAAACACAAAAAGAGGTCTTTGTAGACAGGTTCCTTTTATAGTACATGTTTCATAGAGAAACCATTTTCAAGGGATACAAAAAATGTGGCCTTTGAGTTTGTAGACAGGTGGTCACTAAAGCAGGGTTGACTGTATTATGCTATTGCCATTATGTTTCAGTTACACAGCTGATAAATGTATGTTAAATTCTTGAGCTATTGCAAAAGTCAAAGCTTAAAAGACAGACGGACAGGACAAAAATGTAATGCCTTTTGCACCAAATTTCATTGGAAGGCATTATTTGTTATTTATTTTTAAATTAAAAAAGTAAAAATAGAATAATAATAATAAATAATAATAATTTATGAGCATACTTACCTCTCATGATGATAGAGTAATTTGCCTGTCCTGTCAATGCTTAACCTACAAAGATAAAGTAAACAATGAAACAGTATTAATCTATGACAGTTACATGCTATATAATTGAACATTGAAGTACAGTGTATGAGATATAAATCTCTGTAAAGATAAATATGTTGGTGAATCAATGATACATCATTCAAGCTTATGATCAGTTCTGGCAATGAATCTGCATTTTGAGAGAAACTGCCTTACCAGTAAATTAGCTCTGAATTGCTTAAAATTGGATTCATGAACCAGAAATTACATTCATTGGAAAATATGAAAATGAGGCCACAATTTTCTTTCATTGCATTACACTGGAACTCACTATTTTTTTTAATGAATCCGGCCTTATTTTAATAAATATTTGTCTGAAGTACATGGTATAAATAAAAAAATAAAGATACACAAGTCCTCTAAGAATCAGGTAACACCCCCCCCCCCCCCCCTTCCTCTCATCCCATTCAAACTGCATCACAGCCTGCTGATATGATTGGTATATAAGTCACCCAAAGATTATGTTTTGCTCACCTGCTAGGAATGCACTTGAGCTCGCTCTCTGATTCTTTGGTAAGTATTCGCTTGCAATGATAGCACCTAAGACATTGAAGAAATACAGAAAGATCCAGATATTAAAGGCCCACTGTACTACTTGTAGCTACTTGCTCCCTCTATATAGAAAACAATGCCTAATAAGTGACCATTGGTCCCCCATGATCCTCTTTTTCTTATGTTAATTGAGAGCTGAGTTGATGAGATAGCCACCTGTCAATGACCTTCCTGGGTGGTCTAATTCCTCCTGGCCAAACTAGTACAGACAGCCTTTAAATGATTGAGTGAAGCAAGGTCGATTACCTGTCATATACCCTGATTGTACCTCTAGATCGTCGCATCTTGATGCACACTTTGATATTGTAACAATATTGCAATTATTTCAGTCCATAATATTTACAATCTCCTAGCTTAAATCATGTTTTATCCTACAACGTTGTGGGAGACAATACAGAATGAATTCTCCCTACTTTATACATTGAATTGATAGTTGGCTGGTTTACAACTTTGTATTTGTTACAATATTTTGAAAATGGATTCTAAAAGGGGCATACCAAACTTTATCATTTTAGTTTCTCACAAGTGAATTGTTTTTGTCACTGTTGCCCTCCTGCAGAAATTTGAATGAGTTACCAAGTATTTAAGATTCATGAAAGTGCTTGAGCAACTTCTATTCTTAAAAAAAATTCTAGTATATAAGAACTCTATATGACATTCCATAAACAAGAGCATGTTGGGGAGGAATGTCAAAAGATGGAATGTGCATACTTGTACATAGTCGCGGTGGGCTTGGACGAATCACAAAGGTTCTCAATTTTCTTCATGAAGAGTTTGCTGAAATGAAATATATCGAAAGAAGAAACACGTTTGCAGTTATAGATTTAATCACAATTTTATATTGGTGCAAGCAATAAATACGAAATATAAACTTAAGTTTTGACATACATTTTTGCATTTATGCCAAATATTTGATATCACAGTTTGTTCTACATTCTGCAAATAAAACAGAATAAAATCATACATCATAATCAATCGAGTAGAAAATTAAAACCTTTCACTTCCCGTATTTGGTAAAATTTTACACAGGAAAATTGTGCTTGAAAAACCATATTGAACAAACAAACAAATATAAAAATGAACATACAAAAATGATATTATTATTATGTAAATACCGGTACCTTTTAAATTTGTCCTTCTTGTCTTTGACTTCATCAGCCTCAACATCCTTAAACTGGCTAGCAATTCTAGGAATGAAATATAAGGGATGATGATGATGATGAAAATGATCATGATCCTTATCATTCTGATTCGACCACATTTGATTTCACATCTGATTCAATTTCAAATCTTCTTCTATTGAAATTTAGAATCAAGTTTTTAAACATTTGATTTATTTTACACCTTACTGTAATTGCCTACCTACCCATGCCCTTCCACTGTTTTCATACATGTCATTGGAACAAATGTCAGATTACAAGATCATACAATGTGACAATTGCTAAATGAAAGTTTCCTACGCTTACCCAGTTCTTAACTTCAAACCTGGACCAAAAACTATATCTAACCCTAACCCTATCCCAAAACCTAACCTAAACCCAATTGGAACAATTCCAAAAAATTATGTCTTGTTGAAACTACTCACAACAAATTGGTCATTTTGGCCACTTTTTGGCCAGAACTGACCCTAATGGCCACTTTTATACAGATTTTACAGTGTACAATGGGATTTGAATGTAGAAATTGGTAGAACATACCTGGTGACCAGTTTGTCATTGATGCAGTTCATATTGCAAGGAGTAGAGACAATGGCAGACATGTGTTTGTGGCAGAATTCTATACATTCTTTCACCTGTTTAGGAAATTAGAAATATGATCATAACATTTGTAGTTAATAACGCATAATCTAATATGCAATCAATACATTCCAAAGACACAAATAAATGTAATTAAATCTGTGAAAATATTGATTTATTTATTGATTTGATTCATTTTTACCAACAGCAATACAGTAATACATTTCAGACAATGTGTTCACATATACAAGAAGAGAAACTATTGGTTGTGGGATTCTATAAAGTAAACATGGACAATAATTTGATAAGGAAAGCAAAAAATGAAAATGCTTGATGCACGCTGTTTGTTGTGCATATAGCTGGAATGATTCAATTGTCTATCACTCTGATTAAAATGTACAGAAATTTGCAACATATATGCTGGTATTGAAGCTGTTCACACAAGGAAATACAGTGATACAAAAGAGAAAAAATCAAACAAGAAGACAAAAAAAAAGAACCAACAAGCAGAGACAAACATAAAAGAAAAACGCATAAATAAGGGGATCAGGACCCTGTTTCATAGAATTTGTTATTCGATAACAAGTTTTATGAAACAGAGCCCTGATTTCATAAAAAACAGGGTATGCTTCTTGGACATGACTTACCAGTGCATCCATTTTGAGAAAATCAGATGATATGAGGATAGATATCACATTACTGGCCTCTGAAAGAAAAAAGATAATGGGAAGAAAAAGAAAAATTACTTGGTGCTCTCAATCATAACTAACTACCATTTTTCTACAGTTATGTTAATTTATCTATGCAAAAAGATATTGCATTTTACATTTGTATACCGGTGTACGATATTTGATGTATGTTATATTCAACACAACTTCATTCATAACTGTAGAAGCAAGTTGATCAGCATCTTTTGAGCATACTGATCAATTTTCAAATACAGTTACACCTGTCTATTAAGGCCACCCACAGGAAACACAAAAAGTCGCCACTGTAGACAGTTTCTTAAACACACAGTTCCTTTTAGAGGGACGCAAAGTACGTGCTACCCCTATAGACAGGTGGTCTTTAAAGATAGGTGGCCAATAAGAAAGGTTTGACTATACATGCAAACCAATGACGCCCACGGCCATCAGTAGAATGTGAAATTGTACCACTGCAATGAATGAATTCTAGGTCAGGGGGTGTTTCACAAAGATCATAAGTTGGACTTAACAATTATGGAAAACCGTTAGCATCTTTGAAAATATTTTGGAAAAGTTATTTTAAAGGGCATAAAATGTTGAATCAAATCATTCATATTTTCTATTATCAAGGAGATTTCATGTTCTTGATGTGAATCTATCTAAAATACTTGAATTTTTGCTTTTGAATATAATTGTTTTGAGGCTCCAAATGGCTCTCAATAATTTTTAAGTCCAACTTAGGGTTAAGTTCGACTAAGGATCTTTGTGAATGAAACACCCCCATGGAGTCATAGGAATTTAGAATGTATGTACTAATTCCTTGAGAAGCTTTACCTTTTAAGAAAAACCACCCATTTTCTAAAAAGAGAATGCAACAAACTACAAACTGTTCACACCTAGTTTGGAGACATGTGCTACTCTCTCAGGGAAATGGCGATGGACGTAGCGCATGAGCCATTCAAAGATCTGGACATCACAGTGGACGGAGATGTCCACTTCCTCCCAGCGCTGGGCGTCCAGGGAGAGGTACTCAGCAAAGTATTTCATCTCTCGGACCAGCAGATCACGAGGGCAGCTGAAATCACGCTTAACTGAAAAGATGGAAGGATTTGGAAGATATTATGGATCTATGAATCTATTACAAATCTATATTCATATCTATGAAAGTTTGCACAAATATAAAGGGATTTTTTAAAGTTTGATGCTAAAATGTTCCATTCATAATAAAAAAAAACATGTTCAATATTGTGATTCATTAATTACATGACATGAAACTTGAGTACCTTGACCCCTTTCAAGTTTTTATGTTCATGAAAGTTTGGGTGATCCGACATTTGCTGCAACAACAATTGCTCAGGGCAATATTTCATCAAAGATATTGGGCTATGGTTTGAAATTGGGTTTTAGATTAGTAGTTTTATATATAGTTTTTGGTCTAGTTTTATATCTTATTGCTCTACATGCATATAAATTATACAGTATGTGTGTAATATCCAATTTACAAATTAAACTAGTTGATTACTCACATAGAAAATTATTTGAAAGGTCTTTATTATATAATACATGTTTGATCACAACAATAGAACATCATGATTTTTTTTTTGTTCTTTCAAATTTTGAGCAAATTTTAAAAATTAGAAATGGCACAAGGCATCCCTCCCCCAACACTCCTATCTTATTCCTTATTAGTTTTGCAAGAAGTTTAGCAAGGATGCCATGCATTACCACAAAATGCCCTAAAATGTAAAAATAACAGTATCTCGGCTACTTATAGTAATTTAATGCAAAAATTAAAAGAAAGAAAAAAAGTAAGAAGGAAAGAAAAAAAAAGAAAAGGATGATGTATCCTCATAGGGTATTTTAAAAGGAATGTCCAGTGGTCCTTTCTAAGAAGACATCGCAACAACAACAACAACAAAACTTACCATTCTTTGCTTCATCACAGACATGAATCACAATATTGGGGCTGAAACAGAAAAGAAAATAACAAATGTTTGATAACTAGAATTTTAAAAAAGTTCTTTGTTTCACAAGTACAGTATCTATTGGAAGGATAGCTGTCTTAAAGAGAAGGTTGAGTTCTGGGAAGAGGTGAAAAATAATTTGTGAGCATTATCATTCTTATTATGCAAGTATGGAAGAACATCAGATAAGACATGTTCCCTGAAAAGCATGGCTCTTCAAATGCCTTTATATTCTAAATATGTCATGTACATCGTAAAACTCGGGGGGTAGGTTTTTTACGCCACGTGTTCGTGTTGTCTCATATACATCTTTCTGTGTACAGTGTTTGTAACTTTACCAAGACTTGGCCAATTTCTTATCATTTTGATGATTCCAGAACCTTGCAATACACACAAATTCTTATATGCTAGATGATCAACCTTTTCTGGTTGATTCCACACCGTTTCTTTCACAATGCAATCGCATGACCAGAACTCAACTTCATCTTTAACACTATTTAAATTCATGCCAAACTTTTGAATGTGTTTTGGCTTAGAGTAGAGATTAATTTGGCTCATGCCAGTCTAATTAAATACAATCTATGGCAATTTATCATTTAAAAACATCCTTGATATAATGTATTTTATTGATGTTTCTGAGAAGCATAGTAAGCATTTTTTGTTGCTTGATTGGGAATTTGTTTTCATGATTCCATATGTACTTTAACAGATATATGATTTTGATCATGCAAAGACAAGATATATTAAATCATATGGCTATAAGGGCCAGCTAGGAGCGGCAACAATAGGCAGATATGGTATCTAGCATGACCAGTGATCTTCAAACTGCGACGTCCCAGGTTAAAAACCAAGTCAATGCTCGAACAAGATTTAAAGCCGTTGATCCCCTGGTTGGTCTCAGGTAAAACAGTCATCAACCATTGATTTTTCTCATTAATTATTGCTATTTCATTAAAAAAATATATAAAATAAATATTCACTCACCCTTCTGGTTGCCCTTTATGATTTACTGCTGTTTCCTGTATATGATGGAAGAGAGATAATTTAAAATTGGAAGTATGAGAAACTTATAAATAATCAATTACTTACTGATAAAAAGATCATTATAGCACATAGCCTAATTGGGAAGACGGTCGTTCTTACATAATGAAAAAAAAAAACAGTATTAGCCAGCAGGTTCATGGCTTTCTTGATCAAACTGTCTGCATATTTTGAACTTAATTTGCCTTTAAGGTAATACAAAGTTTTGGTATGGGGTCATGAATTTGGTTCAAATGAACATATTGGACGCAGATGCGGTCCTACAATATTCAGTGATCGTTGTCGCGGTTGAAATCGAGTCTAAAGTTATGAAATTGTAAATAATAAACTCTTTATGCTGTATAGCTCCCTGTCAAGGTCAAGATATAAATTAAGCTATAAAACAATGTTTCTTCACTAAAATCTACCGATTAGTTGTTCCTGTTCGAAATTATATATCACAACTACATATTCTGAGATTTTCATGGTCGCAGCTACCATTGTACGGCCATAGGCGCTATTTGAAATTTATCAAAACTTACCGGGAGCACCGGTAAATTTTTATATTAAATTTTTCTTGAAAGCAGAAGTAATTTAGGGGCTAAATTTTCTAGTGCTTATAATACATCCACAGGGGCATCCAAATATATCAAAATTGTAAAGAATCGCTATCCACCCAAAACTTCCCAAAACCTTGTATTACCTTCAAAATCAAATAAAGAAAAGTGAATGCAGGTTTGGAGAAAAAAGAGAAAAAAAATTATAAAATGAAGTGATTTACAACTAATTATCATTTTCAGTCATAATTTCTCCTGTGATGACTCATGATAGCAAATTATTTCATCATCATTTCTCACTACCCTTGTCATGAACTTTTCACGCCTTTTATGATTTGATCAATATTTATTTCACCATTTCACATAATCACTACAGCTAAAATGTAGGGTTACTCCCACACTACTTACTGGTAGACAGAATAACAACAATAGGGAAAATAGCACTAGAGAGACACAAATCTATTGTTTGATGCAAACATAATTTGTTTATGTGCATAGGATAACCTTTAATAAGAGACTGTGCAATGTAACAGGGCAGGTGTATTCATTGCAATCAAATCAACAGCATTAAACAAACAGCAATGTGAACAGCTTATAATCTTGTGTCCACAAACAGTTTGACACCTCTTCTGTGAGAGCTCCCTTTGTTTACTGGTATTATCTATCCTCCGCCCTTACACAGCTGGCAATACTACGGCATGTTTACTACAAACATGTGCATACTATACAGTGTCTGCACTCACAAGGATAGTTTGAGCGGGGAGATGAGCATAGCTAGGCCCATTTAAACATCCCAACAGTGAAAGTTGATTTTTTTTTTTTTTACTTTTTTTTTTTACTACCCCATTTACGCAACTGGAAAAAATGGAAGCGAGGTGAGTCACATGATTAGAAATTAGAATCTTACCAAAATTTAAATTTACAATTAATGCAAAAATTGGTGGAACTTTGGCAGGTTTTTAATATTAAGCACATGCTCCATGCACCGACTCAAGAGGTGGATTTTCAATTTAGATTTTTCGACGTTTGCCGGAATGTTAGAAAAATTGGGTGTTTCCATTTACTGTACCACTTCTTTCTGACCTACCTGACACACTTAATCTGACACACTTTTTTCCTATTCATTTTCTACACAGAGGCATTTTCAAGAGCCATGATCTGTGATTGGCTTTGTTGCTAGTAAATATTCATGATTATGCAGATTATTAAGATCGCGCGCACAGTTCATATTCTTTGTTTTGGTCTTGCGAAAAATACGATCAACTTTTCAAAAAGTTCCTGAAAATGACACTTTGAGCGAGAAAATGTTATAATGAGTCAGCTTTGTAATTTCTGAGGTATGCATGTTGATTTGGTAATATTCAAATGTTATGAAACGGACGTATATTTCTTCTCAGGACCATGTTTTGAGGGGGTAACGGGTTTATTTTTCGCCCAATGAAGGTGATCGCAGCCATTATGTTACTGCACGACTGCTAGCCACGGCTGTGGGGCCGCAGCCGCCCCGCCGGTCAGCTGATCGACCTGCTGGGGCCTAATCATACAACATGACTTTGTCTACATAGGACTTGTTTGTAGCATCAGAATTAGAAGTTCAGACGTTGGTGTAGGCCTACATTAACCATGTGCAGAAACACTGTACAACTTTTACTAATGTAGGCCTAGACCTACGGCTGAACTTCTAATTCTGATGCTACAAACAAGTCTAGCTATGCAGACACATGTTGCATGATTAGGCCCCAGCAGGTCGATCAGCTGACCGGCGGGGAGGCTGCGGGCCCACAGCCGTGGCTAGCAGTCGTGTAGTATAATGGCTGCGATCACCTTCATTGGGCGAAAAATCAACCCCGTTACCCCCTCAAAACATGGTCCTGAGAACAAATATACGTCCGTTTCATAACATTTAAATATTACCAAATCAACATGCATACCTCAGAAATTACAAAGCTGACTCATTATAACATTTTCTCGCTCAAAGTGTCATTTTCAGGAACTTTTTGAAAAGTTGATCTTATTTTTCGCAAGACTAAAACAAAGGGTATGAACTGTGCGTGCAATCGTAATAATTTGCATATCATGAATATTTACTAGCAAAAAAGCCAATCACAGATCATGGCTCTTGAAAATACATCTGTGTAGAAAATGAATAGGAAAAAAGTGTGTCAGATTAAAGTGTGTCAGGTAGGTCAGAAAGAAGTGGTACAGTAAATGGAAACACCCAGAAAAATTGATGATTTTTGGTTACAGGGTAAATGCAGCTTAATTTTCTCAACAACTGCATGAGTACTTGAGGTGAGTCATTTCTCTTTTTTGGATGTCATGTTTGTATGAACATATATATAAATTAATCATAATTAGGTCGAGTTCTGGGGAGCTAGAGGTGAAAAATAATTTGCGGGCGTTTTCATTGTTATTAAAATGCAAGTGTGGAAGAACATCAGAGAATTTGTTTTCCCTGAAAAGCATGGCTCCTCAAATCATGCAATTCTTATTCTAGATATGACATATAACAGCTTAAAAATGAGGACTTGTGCCACATGTTTGTACATATCTTTCTGTGTGCAGTACTACAGTGTTTGTTACTTTTACCGAGACTGCATGGGCCAATTTTTTTAATCATTTTGATGATTCCAGAACTTTGCAGTACACACAAATACTTATATGCTACGAGATCAACTTTTTCTGATCGATTCCACACTGTTTCTTTCACAATGCAAGCGCATATTGACCAGAACTCGACTTTATCTTTAAAGATAAAGATCAGTTCTGGTCATGCGATTGCATTGTGAAAGAAACGTTGTGGAATCGATCAGAAAAGATGGATCATCTAGCAGTGAACTGCTACGTTCTGGAATCATCAAAATGATAAGAAATTTGGCCCAGTCTTGGTAAAGTTACAAGGACCGTACGCAGAAAGATGTATATGGGACTACTCACACGTGCGCGACACATGCGTTTTATCTAACACATAACAATAGATAAACTAATTTACCAAATATATCAATAAGTAGGCGTTTTCCCGGCAAATTTTTTATCATCATGTATTAGTCAAAACATATTCTTTCACATGATTGGTAATAAGAGCTTCCATTTCATTTTTTGAAATTGGGGCATTTCCAATACTGGTCTTTCCCTTTAAATCTTGCATAAATGGGTCTAGAGTGTTGCTGGCCTTTCAACTCTACCTAATCACATGCAGTGCAATGCAGAGTTTGCCCTAGATCTGAATAAGCCTGTAGTCCTGTAATCTTACCTTTTGTGTTCTCGGTTGATTATCTTTCTCAACCTCTTTGGTCTCGCTAAGATTAGCTGCTGTCAAATCTGGATTTAAAAGATGTAAAATCGTGAATGTTTTTGGCAAGTAACTTTGACTTTTACAAATTAAATCATGTACAGTACATGTAGAGTGAGTTTACTATTGGAGAAACCATCAAATTTAATGATTATTTTTGTATTTTTTTGGTCTATTCAAAACATTAATCTATTTAAGAATTTAGAAGGATGTATAGAAATTAAAAAAATTAAAAAAACAGGGGGTGATGATTTCAATAGCATGGTTTGTAATGAAGAAACAGCAAGTTGAATTATCATGATCAGAAATATCTAGCTTAAAGTTAAATCATAATTATCATCTTCATCAATGTTGATGACGACAAAAAACTCTGTAAGTCACTGCTGACGAATAATCACACTTGAGTGGCACCCTAGCTCCTGATGATACCAAACTAGTTGAAACGATGATGACGATGGCTCGACTTTTAATGAAATAAACAATGCAGAGTCAAAAGCAAGGCTCAAAATACATGAGGGCAACAGGCAATTTACCCCCATGAGCTATAAAATCGCCTGCGAAGGAAAGAATGCAATACTGTTGCTCTAAATGATGAGGAGGAATGTGCGGGACAGGAAGAAATGGAGGGAATGTCATCACGGGATGACAAATGAGTAACCCCATTTAACTAGTAACTATGTCAGAGGGAAAATGCTGACTTAAATGAATGATGAATGAAATAGCAAAGAATTTAGGAGTATCATGGACACCAATTGCATAGAAATTTGTATAAAAAAGAGCCCCCATCATTACTAAAAGGGCCCCTCTCGGTCTTTTTTGTGGAAGAGCCCCATGGAAAAATTATAGCCTGGTGACTCCAAAAGTATACAAATATACACTGTCTCATGAGGTTCTGGTTAAAACTATGGGCAAGAGGTGACAGTCCTATACTACTATTTGCTGAGGGGCACAGCCCCAGAGAAAATGGTACTTTTGGAGTCACTGAGGCGGCGAGGCCCATAGTTTTAACCAGTACCTCGAAAAGAAGGCGGTTTATTTATCCTGCATCAGAAATTTATTTTGGATTAAAAATATAAATTGTTTCACATTATTTTGAATTTTTTATATTTTTCATTGGAATTTAATTTTTTAAACATTTTAAACATTTTGAATTTTGATAAAATATATTAATTTTTAAAAAAATTATGGAAAGCAATGTCAGACAAAAATCAAACTATTTATCTATCTAAGTATCTCCTCCCGGTTCAGAGGTTGATTGCAACATCTATCCATTTCACTCTATCTTCTGCCATTCTAGTGCACTTTTGCAATTTTAGTCCACTCCAGTTCTCGACATTCCCTTCCCAGTTGATTCTGGGTCAACCTCTTGGTCTAGTTCCTTCCACTCTTCCCTCCAACACATGCTTTTATGCCTTTTACTTTTAACATGACCAAGTATTTGACTTTTCTTTCCTACCAGTACGCCCTGTCATGTGCAATGTCTCTTTGTTGCTTTTCATTCGTTTCCTGCATATTTTCATCATTCTGCTGTAAATCCACATTTCAAAAGATGTTATTCTATTTTCAATGGCCTTGGTTATTGTCCATGTTTCTGCTCCAAACAATAGGACAGACCATGTATAATAGTTTACTAGTCTTAACCTAAGCGCAAATTTCACCTTTCTATCTGTGAATAAGTCTTTCATTGCCAGAAATGTATTCCGAGCTATTTCTATTCTTCTTTTTATCATCTGTGATATTCTGTCCTAAGTAGATGTAATTACTGACCTGCTCAATGATATGTCCATCTAATATTAAACAGATTGCAGGCTTATTAAAATTAAACATTTTAACATTTTATGGTTCTAATTTTTTTTTAAATTGTACATTTTCAGAGCAACCTTAAATTGGATGAAATATTTCTGGTCACATGAAGAGCTCTCAACCAATAAAAAACCAATACATTTTTTATGCAGTATAAAATACCATTTGCTTTGGGACCGCGCCTTATAGCAAATAGTACTATTGGAGTCACCTCTTGCCCATAGTTTCAACCAGAACCTCTCAAGACAATGTATATTTGTATAATTTCTTCTAATGGAAAAATTGTCCCAGTATACCATACCTTTAAAAAGCCTTAAAGGCACTATGTCGCACTTGCAGCCAACATCAAATTCTGTAAAACTTTGCAGGAATTATACATACATACATACATGTATGTTCTACATGTATCTGTGAAATTCAAATTTAAACATTAGCAGTGTCCTAATATTCATTTTATGCAAGGAAACCTGTTAACTTGCTAAATTTCACTGCCAGACACTATTGAGTGACTGACTGTCTTTTTTTCTCTCCTTTGGTATGTAATAACATACATAAAATCAGCTTTAAAGGGTTCATGAGCATTTGTCTGCATCAATAACCTACTTCTTGTAACGGCCAAAATTAAACTGATTGAATATTTGCGCAGCACAAAACAAACAACCGTTCGGTACAAGGATCTGAAAATCAGACTATTACAGAAATGATTGCAATCACTAAAGTCGATTCGACAACTAATGGTTGTTATTTTCCTATTTAAAGACATTTTCAAGTCCTTTTTGTTTTGAGGGAAGTTCTTAATTAGTATTATCTTTCAAATGCTGTTGGAATTAAACCTTTTCAGTTTTATGGCCTGCAAATGGGACATTGTACCTTAAGGGCTACCTGATAATGTCAAATATGATATTGATATCACACGTTCTTAATTGGCACCCATACCCCTGCGTGAAGAGGCAGGTAAACTAAACCAAAAAGCGACCAAAACCACCCATACCCACACCCGACAAACACTGCACAGTGGTTACAGAGTTCACTAGTTTGCTCTTTTTTCTTTACATAAAAAGCTCTTTGAAATCAGTCAAGAAATAAATATAAAATGTGAGATTTTGCTACCGGATCAAAAGCGAGTTTGTAACCTTTCATGTATTCCTGATGATTATTATCAAAGGTGCGATATACATTATGAAATTGGAGTCGTGATTTTAGCCAAGCCTGCCTAATGGTCAATAGTTGATGAGAAAGACGCCCGTTGCCCCGGGTAACGGGTCGCAATGTTAAAATTTGCTGAAGCCCCATTGTTTTAATGTGTGAAAAGTTTCTTTGAGCGAGCGCGGACACCATGTATGTACAGTGTGTGCGATTTGGCCGCTAATTGTGTGCAGTTCCTGAATGATCGTAACATTCAGGCTACTTTCCATTGAAGATTAACAGACAGTGTCCCAGATCTTCTGTGATGTTTTGACCAATCTTTACTCAAGAAAAGGAGAAGGCAAGAATTCTTTGTAGATATTTTTTGTGAATTCGGTTTATAAAAGATATACATGTACATGCATGGACTGCTTTAATATTTGAGGCATTTGGATTGCATCACAAATCCAGTGTTCGTAGTCAGTGCATCAAATTGTATATTTTATTTACCATTGTGTGCAGATGTGCAGAGATGATGTCGTAGCCGGGAAGAGGCAAGTCTTGAGGGCTGACATGAACGTTGATTGTTAACATGTACACTCAACACTCCTGATAGTTTGTGGAAAGCTTCTCCACAGCTTTAACCAGTTGACTACTGAATTCTCTCATTCCCATAGGCTTAATACAGGGATCACTCGGTTCCTGTAGGCAAAGGGTTAATAGGTCCAGAGAAGAAGAGAGTTACTAGTTCTTACCTTCTTTCTCCTGGTGCTTTGTCTTGCCTCTGGTCTTGCCGTCTTGCTGCAGGCCGCTATTTGGTCTGCCCTGGCTTCTGTTGTGTGCTCTTCTTCTGCTGCCCTCTGCAGTCTTGCCCCGTGGCGCTGGCTTCCCTTGGGCTGCCATGGTGGATAGGTTTCCTGATTGTCAAAGAAAGGACAAAAGAAAAACATCAGGAAAGAATGATAGATATTCTATAGTATCGCACCAAGCTTTCATTCAAAGAGCTTCAATAACTGGTCAATGATTACATAGTGGGAAATTCCACTGTAAAACCCAGAGAAAAACATTAATTTTGAACATTTAACATTAACTTGTTAACCACACAGAGAAAGATTACTTAACATGAGGGTTTAATCATATTCAAAACGCAACAAGTGGAAAGTGTCTCCAAGATTATTTATAATTTAATTACTCCTGATTTGTATATCATATGGAGGAAGAGGAGGGTGTGGAAGGAGGGAGAGGGGAGTGGGGCAGTGAGGTGGTAGGGTGGAGAAGCAAAAAATAGTTTTTCCAAATTTTTTCCTTTGAAAGCCACAGGCCTATATTTAACCCTGGAGACTTATTTCCTCTTTTTTTCCCCGTACTTGCTCCCTCTATATAGAAAACAATGCCTAATCGGTGCCTGTTGGTCCCCCATGATCCTCTTTTTCTTATGTTAATTGAGAGCTGATTTGACGAGATAACCACCTGTCCAGTGACCATGCTGGATGGTCTAATCCCTCCTGGCCACACTAGTACAGACAGCCTTTAAACAGTATTTCAAAGCTAAACAAAACAATACTTACCAACATGTGACAGGTCACCAGCGGCGGACTGCAACTCTTCAAAGCGCTGGGCGCATTCCTGAGGCATGGTGCCCGGGATCAACTTGGCGATGGCGTCCCAGTTCTTGGGCTGCATGTCGTTGAATTCGGACGTATTCATGAACGTGCGCAACATGAGGTCAAGTGCCACGGCACGCGAGGGGTCCCCTCTTTGGGTCATGGTGAATAGTCTGTTGGTATGAATCCGAGGAGTTGATATTCTTGATGTACCATTAAATCATCTGTGTACAAAAATGAGGAACAAAGTAAATTTATTCTACGCTAAAATGAGTCTACAAGTCTACAAATGCCCCTTTTAATAGGGAGGCCAATGCCCGGGCGTAAGGCTTCTACGCCTACGATTTGTGCGCTCGTCGCCCACTTCAAAAAATTAGCAGAGGGAAAAAA
Source organism: Strongylocentrotus droebachiensis (assembly GCA_035222895.1). NCBI lineage: Eukaryota > Metazoa > Echinodermata > Echinoidea > Camarodonta > Strongylocentrotidae > Strongylocentrotus > Strongylocentrotus droebachiensis. The sequence goes on from JAVYIG010008107.1 coordinate 63,468, forward strand.
TGATGTAAAAAAAAAAATTGATGAAAATAAGAAAAGAAAATACAATCATACATTTCACAACATACCTATAATCACGGATCTGTAACAGTCTTTCACCATTTGTTGACGATCTTGCAGATTTTGACGTATTTGAGTCCAATAATTCTCGTAGCAGAACAACTTTACGAACGCGCATCACAGACTAAGAAAATCCTAGAGGGCGTAGAGGTTTGCTCACTAAAAACCTTCTCATGGGCTGAAGGTAGACACTAAAAATATGGGATCCGTTTTGAGTAAAGAACTTTTGATAGAGATCAACATTTCAGATGTTCACAATTGCCACTTCTAACAACTAGAAAATATAAAGAAAAAAGATTATATCTTTTTAAATACAGATTTTTACAAACTGAACATTCGAAAGTAGATAGAGTACGATGTTTCTGTCAATCTTGCGTTGGTTTGAGCCCTATAGCTACATCCATCTCAAAATGAGAAGAAAAACTGTGAACAGTGACGTCATTGTTCGCGCCAAAAATAAAGGGTATTGCGACATTATGTCTGAGCTCCACTGAGCTCCGGTCAGATCGTGCGCAAAGCGTAGTCTTATTTATAGACCCTAGTACCTTATTCTCACAGCACTAGATACGAGTGTCGTGCAGTATAATGTATGAGAAGTGTTAAAAAAAATATTTCAGTAAAAAAAAAAGTCTACGTGAGCAGTCTATACTCCAATTGAGAATTGAAATGAAAGCCATGATTTGAAGGTGTGTGTTGTATGATACATGGTTAGTGAGTGTGTATGTTACGTATAGCGAAAGGGAGAGAGAGAGAGAGAGAGAGTGAGAGAAATATTAGTACACGTACATGACGTACGTTGCATGGATCATGCTGCTGTGTTCGCTGCAAGATGGATGTTAATTGGACCTCGTAACTTCTCGATCGTTGATAATAAGGAATACTCATGAGGAAATCAAATTGTTGGAATACACATCTAAGGTAAATATCAATGAATTATATACAATGTATGTTTCTTAGCTGCCAATTTGTATATTCCTTCTTCATTTTTGAACCATCGCCTTCGGCTCGTAGTAGTAGAAGATGGAATCGTTCGCACATTGATGGCTGGATTTCAGCCTACATTGGGGCTTGCCTGCGCGGTGTGTACGTGTGCGACCGATTCAAGGCTAGCCGCTGTTGAGTGATTGCACTTTCGCGCGAAGTTTTAAACTTCATCATGAACTTTGTCCGGACAATGACACGCCCATTGCCTCGGGCCTGTCTAATTATCAACGTAATTTCGCGACATGAATTTATCTGTTTCAAGGCTCTTGCGTACGGCCAAGGCGTAGAAGGAAGGGAGTGTTTACAAGCTGGATATCTCCTATTTTATGGAACTTCTGGAGTCGGCAGATGGGTGAGTTTTCTTAGTGAAAGTAAATGTTTTCTTTTAATCTTTGTTTTATTTTAAACAAATTCGTAATTAAAAAGTTAGATTTGGGCATTGGCCTCTCTACTTTTAATCAATAATAGTATTTCTTTGACAGCCAGTTTGTCACTCAAAGTTTAATGTTATTTTAATGATGCCAAGGTTATTATATCTGCAGCACGAAAAGATAATGTTTAGAGCTAGATCTACATGTAAGTGTTATTTGGATTTATTAGAAAAGAATTCTTAGATATTTCTTACTAGAGTCTAGACTTAGATCTATTCTAGCCTTTAGAGGTCTACTCTGAATTAAACGTGTCTGGAAGTGTCTCTGACATTCGATGAATTCTGTGCCACTCCCGCACCTTAATAATAGTCCTGACCTTACTTAGATTCTAGGTACATGAAACTAGTCTAGATCTAGATCTAATTTAACGTTTTGCAAATCGCATTATCGGATATATTCTCAACCTCATCAGGATCAAATTGAATTTAAAATTGAATGTCTAACTTTCACTCAACAGCTGAAACCGTCTTCACGCGTCACTTCACTTTTCGACTTTCGACTTCAGACTTTTTTACTTTGAATTCAGAATTTAGTCTATCGATCACACCCGTAGGTCTAACTAATTTTCACATTTTCAGATTTTGTGACTGATTTCAAAGTGTGCTTGAGAAGAAAGAAGACTCTGCTCCAAGGCAAGGTTGAGCTGCAGCTGGAAAAAAAGCGAATAGCACGACGATGGTCGGGGCCGGGCCTGAGCTCAGCTGAGACCGCCCGTGCCTGCTCGCCCGACTCCCAGCTGTATGAGAGGGACCGTACGAGAGGCTGAGCGCGAGCTGCCCGTCGCGTCGGCCGTCCCGCACCGCGTCACACTTCCCGGATTTTCATCAGCATTATAATACTTTGGTGATGTACAGACCTACAATATACGTATATCATAATGTTTTTAACGTCTTACCAAAGTTCCTGTTAAAAACCTTAAATATCTTACAGTTTTATTCACCTTTTCGATCCTTGATGTTAAAGAGAGCTCAGAGCTAGCTGTATGTTGTCAAGATGACACGGTCAAAGGTCATTTGCTCGATCATTATTTTGGTGGGCGTTTTACACGAAGCACACAAAATTATATTGTTCAAAGTCTACATTTAAAAATTTCTAAATAGCACTAGAAAATGAAATTGTATATTATGTTGTCGAGTTGTATTTTTATTAACATAAAATACCTTCGATACCTCGAATGAAGAGTGACATTTATTATTTCGCCAAAAAGGTCCCTCTAAATAAAATGGATAGGTCCAGTGGAAGGAAGTAGTAAGTACATTCACGCGCGTACAAATATAAATCTACGGTCGCATTACGTTACCGGAATTCCCCGCGCCAACTTTGAAGGTTAACGTTGAATTTTCGCCGCCTCGGTTCCTCGGATCGTTCCAGCCCTTACGTTACCCGCGCCGAACCAGGTAGCTTTGGTGATCGAGTCAGTCGTCAGTACTCGCACTCACGCGGCCTTCTCTTTGATTTTCCGACATCGAGTTCGACTCAAGAGTCATTTGATTTGGAATTTTACTCGATTGTCGAGGCAGATCCAGATCCAGAGCCTGAGCCTGATGAGGCAAACAACACTAGAGACAGAGTGAGAGTCTAGTCTAATCTAATAAGTCAAAGAAGCTTCATCCTACGATAAGGTGAAGTGCGGTAAAGCAAATCTTGTTAATGTCATGTTGTTACTTTGAATGTGTGATTGTGGGAATTGACTCGACTCGACGTCGACTAGATGAATGATGACCACCGTCAAAGTTTTGTATTGATGATGGCGTCGTGATAAATTACATTGTGACTGATTAACTAGATCTCTAGATCGGGTCATAATCATCAACTAACAACATGAACATGATGATGATGACTAGAAATAAGTCTTGAGAGTTTAACTTTCTTTGTGAATGATATGAATAATGATGATAGACTGATATCTTGTCAACTTTCTTGTTAATCAGTTAATCAAAGCTTGACTAAAAAACTGAAAAGTCAAAAGTCAAATGAATAGTATGATATTGATAGATAATCGAATGATAATTAGTCTAGATCTAGTCATGATCATCGATCATCATCATGATGTGATTTAAAGCTATTCATTTGTACTAGATTCTAGAATGTTTGTAGAATGATGAGGTTTTCAAACTTTGCGCTCATTTGTTTCGGAATGTGATAGGTCTAGATCTACATGTATTTGAATTGATACAGCATTACAATCTCAGACATTTTACACATTTTATTGAGGTCAAGACCATGCAGAAAACAAAATTTTGAGTTGGGTGCAAGTAGAAAATGTATTGATTTGAAGTATTGTAGAGATCACAACCTCACAATTCAATGTCAGATCACAAAGCACAAACAAGAATTAACTGAAAAAGGGATCATTAAAATGACAAGTCAAATTTTCATGGACATGAGTTTACAGATCATTTAACAGATTTATCAATATACTGTAGCAATTTCGTCAAACATAAGATTGCAATAGACCTAGATGAGTACATGTAGTATGTAGACCTACATGTAGGTCTACTAAATGTACATGTAGATGGTTTCACAGTTTTGTTTTCATTTTCATTAAGAAGACGTAGACTAGAATCTAGATCTTTTCTTTTGAAGTCTTTATGATCCTCAAATTTTGAAGATTTTTCAGACCCTTTCCAATAAATGAATTATAAATATAATGAATGCATTAGCCATTATAAGAAAGGTGGCATTTTTTTGTCAATGTTGTCAGTTTAAACTACAATTATTACAAGCAATACCAAAGAAAATTTCATCGCAGACACGAGGTTGTCTATGTATTGTGTAGGATTTTGGGTTCCTCTCTCTTTATTGATGGAATCAGATTTTTTACATCTTATTAATTTGTTCAGGTATTGACCACTACACTAGACCATATTATGCAAACTCTTTGTCATGTGTGAAATGTGGAAACACATTATCGTCTGTTTCTTAATATCCTTTCTATACTTTGCTGCAGAATATTTGTTGTTTGTTTGTTTTGTTGTTTGTTTGTTTTGTTACATGTTTTGTTTTTGTTATTTTCAAGGCAGTTTACCACATCATGTCTACAAGTAGACAGAAAAATCTGCTTGGATGATTTTTGAAACATATTTTGTCTTTTGATGCTCTCCTCCAAGACAGGGATTTGGTGAAGCCAGACATAGTCTCAGCGGAACAGGGTGCCTGGTATGCTTGAGCCCTAGTTACTTTGGCAGCTCGGCTACGACCAGGGTAATACGTGTAAAGCGCCATGAGCGTCGGAGCCTGGCGGATACCGGCGCTGTATAAATATCCATATTGTTATTATCACCCCCAATCAATATAGACTGAATATCCATTGAGTGTAAAAATGATTTAATATCTATTTCATATTTTACAGATTTAAATTTGCTGTACATGCTAAAGCAGAGATCAAGTCAAACAAGAGTGTCTGGGGATACTGTCAAACATGGAAACCAAAGAGTCATCCAGGTCAAAGGTCACTAGACTGAGTCGACAGAGAGGAGGGGATCAAAGGAGTATTTCTGCATCTTCTGGAGCCCCGTGTGACTTTCTATTATCCGGGTTCAGGGCGGAGCATGAGAAGAAGGAACTTATGAAGAAGATCCGAGCATTGGGTGGAAGAGCAAAAACTGAAAGGGTATGTTAATAATAATAATAATAATATTCTGCTTTTATATAGCGCCCAATTCATCGATACAACGATGTGCCTAAGCACTTTACAGATATATTATTACCCCGGTCATCGGATTCAGGGTTACCCTCGCACAACGTATGCACATTTTCCACTCCCTGGGGAGCATTCCAACCAGTCGCCATTTTACAAGCACATACTTGCTCATCCAACCACATGAACTTTTGCATCCTACCGGTTGTAATGGTACTATTGGTAGATGAATATCTAATGTTTTGGAGTGAGATAGTACATTTATGTTTGAGGTGAAAGATACGAGTAGTTCTATTCAACAAGGTGTAAACAAGTGGACTAATTTGACTCCTGAATAGTGAAAAGTGTACAATGTTTTAAAATTTATGAATGTACATTCATGTTTCATTTTTGTATCAGACAATGCTAAACTGATCTTGAGCACTATTTTCCCCTGACCTGCTCATAGCAGTGTGTCATTTTGCGAATCAGACGATTTCAGAGTTATTCTATTTTCTAATATTTTCTTCTAAACAACCCAAATCTATGTAACATTGGACAATCATTGTACTTATCTCATGTTTTTCAGACCTATGTTATAGGGTGCACCCATGTCATCAGCTACAAACCAATCAGAAGTGAGAAGTTTCTCTGCGGAGTTGCATCAGGTAAAGTTTGAACTCCAAACTGCAATGTAATGTTTCATTGTTCCCCATGCCAAATTGCGTATCATTCTTTCATTCCTTATAATCAGGCCTGATAATTTCCTGATTTAAATCGGTTTCCTGATTATTATTATTATTTTCTATTTTGTTCATCATAATTTTTTTCTCTAAAAAAAAATATCTATATTCCCTGAGATCGATGTAAATCCGGTTTAAAATTAGGAAGGGGGGTGAGGTGCTGCTTTTTATGACTTGCTTGAACGTGCAAGCGGCTGAGAGACAGATTTTTGACAAATATACCCATTAAATTAAATTAATGTATTTATTTTGCATGATAGACAGGGTTGGTTTAGTTAGAGGCGCTTCCGTAAAGTTGTGTAAAGAAAATATATTTTCTGCCTTTAAGACAAGTCAGGGACCCATGATGGATTCTCCATTTATATGTAGTGTTCTACTTTGGGGATTCTGGATTATTATTATTTTATTGTTATTGTTATTATTCATTGATTTAGCAATATCTCAATCGCAAGTACAAAAAGAATGAAATAAAGCACAATTGAAATATAATCAATAATTACATGTAATAGGAAATAAAAGTGCATTTTCTGCCTCATTTCCTAGGATGCTGGGGTAGAAAAAAGAAAAAGAAATTCCTATGACCAAAATGCATTCCTGTCCTTAAATTGAGGTACTGTACATGTACATGCCACACATGAGGCCGCTATCCATTCCAGCAAAACCGTTCACGATGGCGGTCTCCTGCGTTCTTAAATTTATCTCTTCAGTTCAATGAAAAATATATACAAATATCCATTATACTTGTTTGTATGCTTTGTATTATGGTTATTGTATAATATTATTAGACATGATGATTTGCTATGAATGTAATACTTATGTAAAAATGTATAACCTTGTATTTGTTTTTTGAACTCAGAAATAAAATTTATCAAACAAATCAATCAAACACAACTTCAGAGAATTCTAAGGTCATGAATCTAATATCTGAATAATTTTTTTATCATTTTCAAACAAAACATAAAAAAGGCAGCTGTGTAATGTTTTTTCTCAGATATGTATCGTTATTGGCATCTGATAATGTGGAGGGGGGGGGGGACAAACATTACATCTCAAAAATGTAGATATTGTAAAGAGAACTTTGATGGGGTTATTTTTTGCCAAACAATTGGAATGTTCTGTTTATCAAATCGTCTTCTCATGACAGGAAAGTGGATCCTGAAGCCAGAATTCATCACAGACAGTTTCTCCAGGGGCAAATGGCAGGCGGAGTCCAAGTATGAGTGGAGCGAGGGCGATACGTCGGAGAACGTTCTACCGGGTCTCCTGAGGGCTCCAAGGCGATGGAGGAAGAAGGTCGCTGCCAGCGGACATGGAGCCTTCCACAGCTGGAACATACTGCTCCATGTTACCGACCGCAACAATAGAGATGCGGTTTACAGAAGGTAAGCACCCCTCCCCCCACCCCCATCTTCCTTTGTTTATCCTCAGAGAAATAGATATTAAAGCCCATCTGTACTAGTTTACAGAAGGGATTAGACCACCCTGCAAGGTCACTGACAGGTGGTTATTTCATCAGACTAGCTCTCACTTAACATAAGAAAAAGAGGATCATGGGGGACCAATGGTCACCGATTAGGAATTGTTAGCTATATAGAGGGTGCAAGTAGCTATAAGTAGTGCAGTGGGGCTTTAAAGACTTGATGACCTTTTTTGTTTGTTTTACAGGAGCTACAGCTCTCACACGTCTTGCTATTTTTGTAGTTTAATTTTTCTTTGTCACTTTTTTCTTTTTTAATTTTGTAGTTTTTATGTAGTTTTTATATGGTGGTCATATGAATGAAATGAAATTTTACATGTCGTTACACTGCATCCCTCTCCCTTCCTCTCTCTCTCTCTCTCTCTCTAACTCTCCGTACTTGCAGAGTTATTGAGGCGGGTGGAGGGCAGTGTGTCAAAGCGACCTTCCCCATCAAGGAGCCCGCTAGACTAGTTCCTTCGGTCACTCATGTCATCGTGGACAAGTGCCATGAGAAGGACGTTCAGTATCTAGAAGAAAGAGGCACCCCTTGTCTCCTTCCAGAATTCATTGCGGAGTATCTCTTTCAGGTAGGTATCTATTAAGAATGCCACTGGTGTGTGAAGAAAGAGGGAGGAAGGTAGCCCCATTTGGTTAAGTAAGCTAGACTAGCATCCTTGTTTCACTTACATCATCATGGACAATTGCTATTGAGAAGGACATCCAATGTCTAGAAGGGCAGACATCCCTTGTCTACTTCCAGAATTTATTGCGGAGCATCTCTTCCAGGTAGGTAAGCAGTAAGAATGCCACAGGTGTGTGAAGAAAGAGGGAGGGGGCCCTATTTGGTAACTCATTCAGAACAATTGACCACATTTTGTGGTTTGCCGTGATAACAAAAAAACTAGAACGTCTAGTGACCTCAGAGTTCGTCAGGCTCTGCAGAATAATATTAGACAATCAGAGCACTCTTTACTTAGTCGTATGGCAAATCCTATCCCAAGTAATGAAATTTATTTCAGTAAAAAAGCGGACGTGCCTACGTGAATATTCATAGAAGCTATTGTTGCCCGTCACTTCCGCCCAGCAACAAGGGCCTGTTCGTGAGACGGAGTACAGCTATCGCGATATACGTTGCCTCCCGTTTGATACTGTGTCAAAAGTTGAATCCAGTAATCGAGCAAAAGAAAGAAAAGTACTTGCCAGTAATAATTAGAAATACATACCGGTAATCTTATAAAAATTAGTTTTATGTATTTATTTCTGTAAATTCTGGAATAAAGATACACATTTGGGATTCAAATACATTTAACATTATGAGAAAAACTCCACTTGGAGGTCATAAATTCCAACATTATTATTTGTTTACGAAACTCAGGGGGAGGGCCTCAGTGTCTGTTGGTGATGAATGAACTGACCTTCATTCCTTCCTTTGTCTATTAGTTACTAGGCAACACATAGTTGGTAGTTTACAATTACCATCCCATCATAATGTTCAATATATTTGTGTCTGTTTTCACCTCTTGAAATTAAGGCCCATCGTGATTCAGATAATCAACAGTTATTTATGAAATGATTATGATATTGAAAAATCCTACCCAAATTTGTTATTTCTTATTATCTAACAACATTTTGTTCAGCTAATTACAAAAAATGCCTGGCCTATAAGCCTAATGCAAGCATCCCTCGATGATGTGTCATAACACGTTGTGTCACCCAGCTGTTCAGACTTTCCCCACGCTAAACCCAGCCATATCGATAAAGGATCGTCTCGTGCGTTTACCTTTCATTTTTGAGCAGGGGATTTCGAATTCGAAGATAAAATAAAAAACTACCAGAAACTTTGTGTACTGCAATTTTGGTCAATACAAATTTTATCAATACAAAGAAATTTACAGGAGCTTTTGTAAGAGTTGGGGACGCGATTTGGTCTGAGGTTCTCCTCTGTTCTATTCATTGATTTATGTGTTCATTCATTGCAGGAGAATCCGAATATGACCCAGTATCATGTTTCCAGTGCGTTGATGACTCCAACACAAACCTTGAGACAGACGAACGTCGTGGTATCTACAGTCAGCGCAAAGAAAGACCATGGTTTGTAACTTTGTAGCCATTCATATCATTGCGAAAGCGATAGTAAGACAGTGAAACCTGTGTATAAAGGCCATTCCGGGATACGAGAAAAGAGTTCTTTACAGGGAGATGGTCTGTATGTACAGGTTCCTTTAGTACACATTTTACTGTGTAATGCCATTCAGCGGAAACAAAAGATTGTAGTCATTCTATTCAGTTGGGGGATTGCTATTAAAACATGTTTTACTCTAATTAAAATAGTCTATTCCTACTTGTCTTCAAGTTGTTTTGACAACAAATTGTGTCAGAAGAAAATCAGTGTGATTCTATCTTTTTGACACATTCAAACTCTTTTTGGGGGTGTGTTTGTGCAAGTTAGTTTTCCTAGTTTTTTGAGGTATTACCAAATCTTTGAAGGATAAATTCTTTCAGCATGAAAAAGTTCATGCTAATACCAACTAGAAATCAATGTTATATAACAAATATTTAAAAAGTATTCAACAGATGAAGTTTATTTTAAATATTTTTGGTGACAGAAGTTTTGCTTGATAAGTCTAAAGCCAACTGCTACTTATATGCCTGGAATTTAGTTCTTTCTCATTTATTTTTCAAAAAAATTAGACACATTCCTGAAGCCAAACCCACGGACCAGATCTCAAGGAAATAAGACGAACACTGCAGGAAGAGAAGGAGATACCCCCGGATCAACGATGAGCAATGCGGAGGAGAGTAACTCTAGCGACCCAGGGAGGGGCGTCAAAAGGAAGCTTCACTTTTCACCCAATCAGCTGAGGGAGGCACTGCAGATATTAAAAAAGAGAAAGGTATTTGTAAATATGATCAGATTTTGTTGTTGATTTCACAGTTTTTCAAGATTGACTGTCAAGCATCTACTACATCTACTACTGGTTGCTTATTTACCCCCATGCAGTGGCGTTTCTCTCTTTCTCTCTCTCTCTCTCTCTCTCTCTCTCTCTCTTTCTCTTTCTTTCTCTCTCTCTTTCTCTTTCTTTCTCTCTCTTTCTCTTTCTCTTTTTCTCTCTCTCTCTCTCTCTCTCTCTCTTTCTCTTTCTTTCTCTCTCTCTTTCTCTTTCTTTCTCTCTCTTTCTCTTTCTCTTTTTCTCTCTCTCTCTCTCTCTCTCTCCCTCCCTCCCTCCCTCCCTCTCTTTCTCTCTCTCTCTCTCTCCCTCCCTCTCTCTTCATACAGAGGAATTTCCAAAGGGCTGATTGAATTAAGTTTACCTCCTCAAATTGGCAACAATAATATTTCTTTCAGTCTTTCATTCTGGAGGCGAAATGTTAAATGCATTTCCATAACAAACAAAAAAGCAAAATTGCCGTAAACTCTATTTGTAAAGCTGTGAAGCAACATTTGTCTATTGAAATTGGACACCCAGCTTGCTTTGTGTACCAAACAATAATTTATTTTCATTACGTAATGTGTGAGGTCATTTGGCTTAGCTAGTAGTAAATATCTTTTATGTGTTTTACTTTTGATTTTTTTTGTCTTTATATTTAGCTCTCATCTCAGCACCTTCCTCTAGTACCATACACAATGTTGATCCCTAGACCTAAGAAGACATTCCAGGTAAGCGATAAAATACATCTTAAGAATGAATTGCAGATTATAAATGATACTTGTGAAAGTATTTAGAAAACATCTGGGCCTATATTAATCAAACCGTAATTAGCTAGTTTTCAAATAATAACAGAAGCTATAGTGCAGAGTTAGCTAGGCTTAGTTAGGTTTTATCAACAATATAAGAATTAAAGATTATTTGGTAAATTAACTTTTTCTTTGCATTTGTTATGTTCCTTCCTACCCTTGCATGTTTTACCCTTTTTCTTACTTCCGTTTTTCTCTCTCTCTCTCTTTTCCCCTTTTTTTCTTTCTCTGTTCCTTTCTCTTACCCTGTCTCCTCCTCCTCTTCTAACTTTCCTGCTTGTTTTCTATATTTCTTATCCCCCCCCCCATATTTTTTTTCATTCTTGGCGTTTATTATTTTCAACAAGTTTGAAAATAAAAATGACAGTGGTGGAGAACCTATTACTTTAAATAAATACGTAATACATTCATTACACCAATGAGACAAATACTAGACAGCACAACCATAATTCTCAAAAGGCTAAGATTTTCACTTTATGAACCAAAACCTTATTTTGTCAGTTAACTGTCAATTGAGAGTCAGTTTGACGTGGGTCTACAAGTTCTCTCTCTCCTTTTTATTGTTTACAGTGTGCTAGTCACGTCTGCCCATCGATCCCATTCTCAGCCAACATCTGCAACTCCATAGAGGCCAACATAGAGGAGTCCCACTGGTTGGATGCCCTGTCGTGTATAGGATCCTCAATCTCCACCCTTCAATACCCTCCTCCGCACATGCTCTACAGCATCATGCAACACATCCTCCTGGTAAGTCTAACAAATTTCCAGTTCAGCCTTGTTCAGATACCTGAACCTGGCTGGGGATTAGCCCTTGGTAGGTCTTGGGCGTTTGCCAGCCCCCCCCCCCCCCCCCTGATATATAGAGGTGTTGTGGTCTAGTGGATCAGTCACCCAACTGCAGATCACAAGGTATGGGGTTCGAGTCCCGCCGCTGCACTGATGTCCTTTGGCAAGCATTAATCTACATTTGCCACTCTCCACCCAGGTGTGAAAGTTAATGTGGTTAGATGAGTAACTGTGCGCTTGTAAACATGATGCCTGACTGGAATGCTCCCCAGGGAGTGGATAATGTGCATACATCGTGTGCGGGTAAGCTTGAATCCGACGACCGGGGTAAAAATATATCTGTAAAGCACTAAGACACATCGTTGATGTATTAAGCGCTATATAAAAGCTGAATATTTTTATTATATGCTCAATTATTATGTATTTATCGTTGTATTTATTGATCCATCATCTACAGAGCCCGAGCCTGACGATCTGTCGTTCAGCAGTGCACATCTTAAAGCAGGTTCTATGTCTGCACAGTCCTGCCTGCTACGTGTCGCTACGAGGGCTCTACCTCGAGTCCATGATCCGACCTCAAGGGGTCTTCAAAATGCCGTACCACTATGAACACTGGAACTTTGTGGATGCTGTCATAAGGTGAGATATGGAAATATCTTTGTCTACAAGACCTGATTGCACAAGGGTGGTTTGTAAAGTAAAAGGATCAAATAAAATAATCAAAATTTACCAAAATGATGGTGAAAAATGGATTTTTGTTCGCCTTTATGAGAAATGTTCTCTTTTGTTTGTTGACTTTCTGGCCACCATTGTAATCTGTCGCGTGGGTTTTAGTAACTTTTGTGAATTATGAAATGTGACAATTTCCAACTCGATAGTATAGCTGATGGCTCAAAGTCATCAAGGTTATAGCAGAATATGGGAAAGAGTATCACTAACATTTTACAGGAAGAATTTGAGTTTTCTTTAACTGTGTTGAGAATTAATGTTTATTTGTTCTATCTCTCTATGTATGTACCTAATGTCTCTCCTAACCCCCTATGCTATCTGGTTGTATCTTTCAATCTTATACATGTATGTATATCTGTTACTAATTTTTTTTAACGTTTCACATACTTTTTCCTCTCCCCCCCCCCCCCCATTTTCTGTCTCTCTTCTCTCTCTTTCTTCTCTCTCTCTCCCTCTTTTCTCCCTCTCTTCTCCTTCTCTCCTTTTTTTTCTTCTCTCCCTATCTCATTTTCTTTGTCTGATACAGGAGAGCCTTATATGGTCAGAATGTCATCCAGGATGTCAAAGAGCATGAGGATGAAGAGGCTGTCAAGGTTGCCATGGAAACTGGCGAGATGCTTCTACACTTCCTAGTGTCGTTGTTTGAAGAGGATTTCATGGCTTCTGCCAGGAGGTGAGCTAACAAGTTCTTGTGGATGATGACTGATAGTTTAAGAAAGAATGCAATCATTTTACAGGATAAAAATAAGATTTAACAAGGAATTCAACCTTGTGATAGATGCTTTTTAAATATGTGTACAACATTATGGGTATCACAAGTGTAGATATACAGAGATGCCAACTAGTACGGATTTCCCGTAATTTCTACGGGAAATCGGCCGATTACGGGCGGTACGATTTTCATACCATAAATCCCGGATTTTGCTGATTTTGCTGATTTTCAAAATTAGCACTTTAAGGTTTAGCACGTACTTTTGACTATTGCAGCGCAGCCATCCTTGAATCCATGCATAGAAATCCCATAGGGCTTCCGATTGGACAATTTGTTATCTAGCACACATACATGTGTGTCTTTGTATGCGTGTGTGCCCAGCAGAGAAAGACAGCTTCGCGAGCGGGGGCCGGGTGAAATACCTCTCTTGGCCGCGCCGCTACCGCGGGGCCAGCGCCAGGCCTCGCTACGCTAGCGCCGTGTAACACTGTCGGATTTCTCACAGGCGTTCACAGCGTTCGTCGATTTTCGTCGACAATCTGAACTCATGTTGGTTGGATTTATATATCAATCATCATGTCTTCCACAACTAAGAAGCGTGGCAAGAAGTTACAGACTTTTAAAGAAGAATACAGTAAGAAATGGAAATGCATCGTTCCTTCAAAGAAAAGCCTGAATCATGCTAGGTGCACGATATGTGCATCAGATTTCAACATTGGACATGTGGAGTTGACAGCAACTATAACTAATGAGCTTACAGGTGCAAGAAGGCTGCAAAAGACTATAGCATCATATCAGAACATGTGATTGTGAGGGAGTTCATCTAACCTTTCAACAGAACACTTTCAATATGGAGTTGACACCAACTTATGAACTTACATGTGCAAGGACGCTGCAAAAGACTATAGTAACATATCGAGACATCAAGGTAAATCAAGGTAAATTTTGTCATGAGTTCATCCAGTCTTTCAGTAGAATACTTTCAATATGGAGTTACATGCACATGTAACACCAACTAATGAACAGGTATGTTACTTTTATTTAACTTGTTGTGCAATCGCGCTTGCCTGCGGGAGCTGCGCTTGCCAGCGTGCAGAAAAATTTGCGTCGCGCAGAAAATTACTGATTTTGTCTCCAAATTACTGATTTTTAGCCTTATGATTACTGATTTGTGCTCTGAAAGGTTGGCATCCCTGGATATATGTTAAGCCAAGATCGTCGTTCTACTTTGTTTATGAGCTTCCAAAACTATATGAGGCTATCTTCGAAAAGAAAAAAATGTCTAAAAATTAATGATATTATTTCACCTGACTTAAAAAGCAGACTACTGTTTATACATGTAATATAGTATTACAAATATGCAATGGCATTTTGTTGAGAGAAAAAAATCCACATTTATTACAAGAATACAAATTTATATACATGTATATTATTTTCATCTGTGTTCTGTTCTATTACTGTTTGATATATATGTTTATATTCATGATCATTATTGCAATTTGTTGTAACCAAAAAGTGCGAATGAAGAGCCCCCCCCCCCCCCCCCCCCACCCCATGAAAATGCCTACATTGGGCCCCTCCTGTATTAGGATGACAATCCTGGACAATTACTCTGGATAACTGTCCTCTGTGGAACTACCATTGTAGCATCTACCCCCTAGGATAACTACCACTAAGGACACTACACTCTAGACACCTAGAACTGGACAACTATCCCCTTTACTTTAGAATTTACTCTCAGAGAACAGCTGGGAGGGGGGGGGGGGCGTATTTAGAGAGGGGATAATAGTTTTGGGGAAATTTGTCCCATGAGTTGATGACCTCTGTCTCTTTCTTTCTCTCTCTTTCTCATCACTCTAACTCTTTCTCACTTAAAAAAAAAGAATTTGATCAATGAATTTTTATGAAATGTCTGTATGTTTGATTTTTGATTTATGTCATTTTTTGTGTTATTTGAATTTGAATTGCAATTGTATTGTATCTTTGTGAAGTGGATGACAATTCAGCTGTTGGCTGCGATGATCTTTTTAATAAACCATTTCGATCTATCTCCCAGGACCAGTGAAGGTACAGAGAAAGAGAAAGGTCCATCCCGGTGCATCCTAGCCCAGATCCTATGGCCATCTGTCATGGAGCAAACCTCCAGGAAGGTCCCCAACAACGTTCAGAGGCTCATGACTAAATTCATACAAGCAGTCAAGATGGCCGCCAAGTGTGACGATTGGGTAAGCCAGGGCCCTGAGGGGCGTTTCACAAAACTTGTCATCAGTCACAAATGATAATTTGTGTTATAAGCTACTGAAATCCTTGCTTCTGATTGGTTATCAGCAGATTTGTCACTGATTTTTGTTACTTGTCATTGGAAAAAGGCCTTGTGAAACACCCTCCTGTTTCATAAAATTTGATACCAATAACCAGTTACAAGCTACTGTTATAAGCTACTGGAATCATGGCATCTGATTGGCTGAGAGCAAATTTGTCATAGAAATTTAGCAGTTGTTATAGATAACAAGTTTTATGAAACGGGCCCCAGGAAGGATATATGTTAGAATGGACAACTCTATCCTGTTCTCTAGCTCATGTCTTTTTCTCTCCCCTTTCACTTTTTCCAGGAACTTCCATAAGTAAATTTGTGCAGAAATGGAATTAAAGTACTTTTTGTTTTTCACGAAAGTTTTTGTTACGTGGGTCAGCCTACATTCTCACAGATTGATACACCATTCAAGGTTGGGCTTGGTGATACAATTGTTATCATTAAAATATGAAGGAAGAAATGTTTGCACAGCACACATTTCAGTAACAAAGTTACTAATTGGCTTGCTTTATCACTAATACACAAGCTATTTCAGGTTCCATTTATTGTCTTTCTCAAGTAATCATTGTGGGGAAAAAATCCCAAAAATGAAAAGGTTAGACTCCAACGGCATTTGAAAGATAATTCTAATTTAGAACTTCCCTCAAGACGAAAAGGCTTGAAAATGTCTTTTAGTGGAAAAATAACGAGCATTAGTTGTCGAATCAACTTGAGTGTTTGCAATCATCTTAGTAATAATCTGATTTTCAGAACCTTGTTCTGAATGGTGGCATGTTTTGTGCTGCGCAAAGATTCAATCAGTTTAATTTTGGCCATTACAAGAAGTGGGTTATTGATGTAGACAAATGTTCATGTATCTTTACAGCTCATTTTATTTATGCTATAACTGAAGAAGTCAGTCAGCATGGTCAGTCACTCAATAGTGCCTGACAATGAAGTCTAGAAGTCTAGAAAGTAAACAGGTTTCCTTGCATAATTTGAATAATGGGACACTGCTAACATTTAAATTTCACAGGTAAGACATACATGACATATTCATAATTCCTGCAAAGTTCTACAGAATTTGATGGTGGCTGCAAAAGGGACATAGTACCTTTAAAGATTGAAGAGAGAAAGAAAGATGCACAAAAGATTGGTAAAGCATGTGAGATGTAGCTTCCTCGATAAACTTTGTATTAAAGTGGACTTCTTGTTATTACCATCCTAGGTGCCAGTGACGACTCTCTTGTCGACCCTGATGCTGATAGCAGCAGAGATCCATGTAGCGTTTGGAGAGCTGCCAGGAAACAAGAACTTGGAGAAAGGAAGGAAAGAGTTTGCAGAGGCACTAGCCTCCAGAGCAAAGAAAGGTGACTGTTGTAGGACATTATTTGATCGGAGTCAGAACGGCATTAACTTTCTGTAGAGTGTGGTTTAAAGGCATTGTTTAACAATGTTAAATCTTGATAATAATAATGATAATGGTGGCTTCTTTCATAGCGCACATGTCCGTCATTTTGTGACACTCCTGGCGCTGCCCTGATTATTACCCTGCTTTAGCAAGGCGGCCATTACGGCGCTCTAGCATTTCAAGGAATTAATTCCTGCCAGGTACCCATTTACATCACCTGGGTTGAGTGTGACAAATGTAGATCAATGTTCTCCTGCCAAAGGACATTATTGTGCACAGCGGGACTTGAACCGCGGACCTTGTGGTTAAAAGTCCGGTGATGTATCCATGGTGACAGATATTTTTGAAAGGTCCTTGATGAGGAGCCAGAAACAAATAACACGAAAATATATTGTTTCTTTGACAGAGGATATTCTAGCAACCAGGTCGGGTCAGGAGATGTTCCTCTCCATGCTGAAGCCAAGCTGGCTGTGTATGGGTGTGGCAGAGTGTCTCCTGCATAACTACGATGATCAACTCCTGGCTGGAGACCGAACCTTCTGGGTGGGCCAGCCGCTGACCCTGAGGAAGATTGTAAGTTCGTCTGAAAGTCACCTTCCACTTCGGTTGATTTCCAAGATATTCTTGAGAATCAAAGTTAACTTATATCCCTATCTTAATATCAAAGGAAACACTGTGTTAGAACTTCCCTCAGAATATAAGAGTGGGATCCTCTCTTTCGATGCTATTAACTGGGTTCAAATGGAATTGGCAAAACCACACGTTTACATTGAGCCCCTTGGACGTGTAACCTTTTTTCATCGACTGCAACAATTTGTTGGATAAAAATGTTTATGAAAATTACATGATGATGATGGATCTTTAAAAACCAGGTCTTCGATAAAAATAATTTCAAAAATGTGTGTCTCTTTTGGTTCACAAGTTAATTGATCAGTCAGTTCGACAGTAAATATTATTTTTATTACCTTATGGTTGAATCATATGCCCAGGTTTCATACTACTTCTACCTGGTCCCACCTACTGCTGGCCCTGTTCAAAAGGAAGATACTGGAATGAGTAAAAGCAGCCCTCTCAAGACTATCAGGTAGGTTTCATCGTTTCACTTGCAGAAGGGCACAAATGAATATGCCTGGGTCCCGTTGCATAAAACTTATCATTCATGGTAAACTTCCATGAAATTTTTCTGTATATCAGGCCCGATTGAAATCGGTTTCCTGTTTTATTATTTTTTTTCCCAATGATATCTTCTTTTTCTTCTTCTTTCCGATTTTACACCTATTTTCCCAATTTTTCCCTTATTTTCCCTATTTTTCCCCCAATTTTTTTACTCAAAAGGGGAAATGTTGTTAGATGCCTACGACCCCCCCCCCCCCCCCCCCCGAATCCTTGTTGTGGTTGAGAAAAAAGTGCTCACTATCACCCCTGGTATATATACAAATGAAATAATATACAGTAGGATTGCGGGTGCACCATGTGAGAGAGAGAGAGGATTGAGGAGCCGACACTTACAAGCAGCATATGAAATAATGTATCAAACCATATTATGTTCATGAAAATGTACATGTATGATGAAGGAAAAAAAATGCAGAAACCTGTAAGTCAAATCAAATCAAATATGCCATTTGTCTTTTCTTCTTCACAGCAATCAGCAGCTCACACTAAAGAATGGTGTGTTGTCACCAAAATCCTCACCCAGGAAGACCAATGTGAACCGCAAGAATGCTAAAGGTAGGTAGCAAATGGTTTTAATGTAAATTGTTAATTTATACATATTGGGGGACGCTTATCTTATGTTTTCTTTCCTTGTCTTAATCAGATCTGTTAAACAGATGCAGTAATGAAAGATCTGTGTTTCATATCACAGGATTGGATGTTAAATTTCAAAGTTGATGATAACTTTAATCAACAATTTATCTTGAAGTACACATGCTCCGCAGAACTTGAATTTTCCCTAGGTCAAATCAAGTTTTTGCAACAAGCTATGCAAAACAGTTGACCTTTGCACAGGTCAAACTATTTTGTGCTGTCCCAAACAAGTCGTTGTAAGCCCGGCGGACCCTACATGATCCTCCTGCAATCCAGTTTTGGTAGAAATGGCGGTTATATTAGATATGGAAATCTAAACAAATACCATCCTCCCGATTTAGGCCTAAAAAAGGATAAGATCATTTACCAGAATTTGAGTGTGTTTAACTCTTCTATTCTTATTCTTGTCATATTTTTGTTCTTTGTAAACTTTGTCTGAGCCTTCATTTAACATTTGAGCAAACCAAATATCCATGTTGAATGACATTGGACAAATAAATTCATTGAATTGAATTGAATTGAATTGAACTAATAGAAGCACAGTTCCTTCCTGTCTGCTGCCTAAAGATTATGTGAGCGAAAATAGGTGACAGTGAATAACCAGAGATCAGTGAAGGATTAATCCTTTTAATCTAAGTGGATTCTTTCACCATTCCATTTAAAATTCCAATTTCCCGATACTTCTCGAATCATCAACCAATACAACCCACTTTTTTACATCCATTTTATTATTCCAGGGGAAACACCGCTCCATTATGCATGCATCAAGAACAACATCGCCAAAGTTAGGGAGTTGCTGAATGAACCTGACATCAATATCAATGCCCAAGACAATATAGGATGGACACCTCTACACGAAGCCTGTAACCATGGACACACTGCCTGTGTCGAGGAGCTTCTGAAGTTCGCTTCTGGAAAAGGAAAGATTACAAGTATGTGTAAACATGGATTATAGCAAATTTTGAAGTTTGAAAAAAAAAATATTTCTAAAGGACAGTGGAAAGGAACAAAAGTAGTGTATTTCGGTAAAGTCTGTAAATCAAATGAAGATTAGATTTTTCTTTCTTGATATAGCAGCTGTGGTTGTACACAAAACATCTTTGAATAATGTTGCATCGTGCCATATCAAATGTCAGACAGCAGCTTGAATTACAAATAATTCATTCAGAATTTACTCCAAATGAGATAGATTGTAAAGACTTCTTTTTATACAACGTGCCATCATCTTTGCTCAAATTACCCCCAAAACGACTCAGGAGGTTATCAAGCTCTCTCGTAGGGAGTTGATGCAAGGACTCACTATCCATTCCAACTAAACTACAAAATCTTTCAAGTTTGTGTCTGGCATATCGTATAACTTTGGTTGTGTTTTTACTATCAACACTGTCCAAGAGTTTGTCCATTTCCTGATCAGTCAACAACACAAATCCCAATCCTCTTTGTTCATCCATAATATTTATGTATATAAATCAACGATAATGACGATAACAGCTAGCCATATAGCCACACGCACAGTACAGTGCAGTACTACAGAGATGAGCTCTATCTATTATTAAGCCCTGTAGAACTGTAGTGTAATGTGTATGTACTCTGTCGGCGCCCAGGCCAGCGCAGAACTTCGGACGTAACGTTAGCGCTTAGTACTTGCACGGCATTCCTGAATTTGATTGGTTATCCGAGCATCATTGCACGTACACTTCGCGCAAACTTTGACACGCCCGGTCATTGCCACTCGCCTTGATGACGTCATTCTGAGCACAGGGAATGTGCTATACCAAAAGCGCTATACCTGCAATCCGGCGAGTGCAGGTAAAGTACATTTGGTATAGTACGTTTTCTGCATTGGAATGCAAATGGATGCTACAGTGCAGTCCACTGAATGTCACATGACCCGATTTGAACCAATCAGATTACAGAACATTCTTAGAAGTTGAATAATACCAATCATTAAAATTCAAATTCAGTTAATATTTCATTTTATAAATTGCTGTTGATAATTGGAATCAGGTACTGAGAGTAGAAGCATGCAAACACTAGACTTGCTAGCAGCTCCATCTGAATGTGGGACCACACCCCTTCATGATGCGGTCACTAATAATCATATAGAAGTGGTCAAGCTTCTGGTAGAGGCTGGAGGTGAGTTGACCTTCTAGTGAATCTAGTCAGAGGGCAGAAATTACCTAACAGCATAATTTTTACCGTATTTGTTTGACAAAATTAATGAAATTTGATTCCATTGTTATTTTTATTCGGCAATTTCACAAAGAATATAACAATGTAAATATGATTAAACAAATATTAAAGGAATGTCAATTATAAATGCACACTCTTACTGGAGGTCCTCTGAGTGCATCAGTTGGCTGCCGGAAAAGAGGGAAGCAAACACGATCACTGTAACCGTAATGGTCCCTCTTGAAATGTATAACATTTCATGAACAAAACAAGTAACAAAAACAAAGCATAATGAGAAAATCAAACTAATATGTATGATGACACTAGGTCATGACACGATACTGAGCGTAAAAATGAGGAATTAACTCTGGCTTTCTACATGTTAATTTATCTGCACAACCTACACACGACCAATGAATAAATTATTTCAACAAGATTACCATCTGCAAATCAATTTTATTATTAGAGTGTAGGCATTAAAAAAATTATTGTTATTAAGCTTGTACTACCATGTGACATCCAAGGTGAAGTTTTGATCACCCAGTTGGGCTAGTGATTTTTATGCCTACGCTACAAAGTAGCCAACGGGCGGAGGCATTATGTTTTCAGGTTGTCCGGCCATCCGTACGTAAGTCTGTACGTCCCGTTTCCATGATCGCGTTATCTCAAGAACGGAGTGATGGATTCGCGCCAAACTTAATTTGGTTTCGATTTCCAATAATAAATATCTTGATAGTCAGACAGGCGATCAGCTTATAAAAGTCATTGGTATCCTGAATGACCTAAAGGTTTCTAATTATCATTGCAGCATCAGCTAAATCCAGGATTTTGTTGCAAAATCTGAGACAAAGTTACCGGATCCTGTTAACCCATTTTCTTCTGTTATGCTGTTATTCATTAGGGAGGAGTCTACTTACTGTTAAGAACAAGGCAGGGTCTACTCCAGGTGACTTGGCTAAGACAGACGCCATCAAGGAAGTTATTCTAGGTCAAAGGTCAGAGGTCAGCAGATTGCTTTTCGTTGGCCAAGAGAATGAGAACAGTAAGTACTAAACCAGACT
The DNA here is from genome assembly GCA_035222895.1 of Strongylocentrotus droebachiensis. NCBI lineage: Eukaryota > Metazoa > Echinodermata > Echinoidea > Camarodonta > Strongylocentrotidae > Strongylocentrotus > Strongylocentrotus droebachiensis. Next base: position 85,467 of record JAVYIG010008107.1, read on the forward strand.
AAACAAATATTCAGCATTTTTACAACAACAACAAAATTAACTTAATCTAAAAGTGCTTTCTCAAAACTTGTTAATATTGGGAGAGAAAAAGAGCACAAAATAAGCGGGGAATGTAGCATTATGACCATAATGTCTTAGAACTTATCATCATCTGTAAGCGTTGAAGGTTGTAGACTGTGGTTTCTTGGAAGAGAGACTTACAATGTTTTGTGATAGTTATCAGCTGACCTTGTCTGATAAAGTTTTAGAACCAATAAACAACAGCTCTGATTTCTCTTGATTTAATCTTAAGGAATTAGAGCTCATCCATTTCTTGATATCATGAACACAAGCCTCAAGTTCTTGAATAGTATCAATGACATTGGTTTGGTTAGGTAGGAATGATGTTTACAGTTGGATATCATCTGCATAACAATGGTAATTAAAAGAGTGACATTGTAAAATCTGTTTCGGACCACTGAAGTAAATTGAGAAAAGTGTCGGGCCTCCACCAGATTCTTGCGGAACACCACTAACTAACGCAGCAGGATCAGACTTTGAATTTTCAACACAAACAATTTGAGACCTTTCAAATAAGTATGACTTGAACCATTTAAGAGCTTTACCATCAACACCAAGTGATTTCAGAGTATGTATGATTGACAGAATCAAATGCAGAAGATAAATCGAGGAGTAACAGAACAGTAATTGTCCCATCATCCATGTCCCTCGAGGATCATTTGATAGGTTGACAAGCAAAGTCTCTACACCATGATGCGGCCGAAATGCTATAAAATGATTGAATCACAATTTTGAATCTTTTCAACTTCAGTTCCTCGCAGTAGTATCCCTCATCCTTCACCAAAATCCTCACCCAGGAAGACCAATGTGAACCGCAAGAATGCTAAAGGTAAGTAGCAAATAGTTTTAGTGTATTTTGTTAATTCATACATATTTGGGGATAGGACATTTTTCTTAAATTTTTCTTTCTTTGTCTTAATCAGATAGCAGATGCAGTAATGAATATCACAGGATCACATTAGATGTTACATTTCAAAGTAGAAGAAAATTAACAGTCTATCTTGAAGTATACAGGCTCTGCATAACTAAAATTTTCAGTAGGCCGAATCAAGTTTTCATACCAAGCTATGGTTGTCCGTCTGTACGTCCCGTTCTTGTGATCGCGTTATCTCAAGACCTGATCAATGGATGTCTGCCAATCTTGGGTCATGTATGTCTCTTGCAGAGTTAATTAGCTGAGTAGATTTTGGGGGTCATGAGGTCAAAGGTCATGGGGATCATTATGTATGCAAAGATAGCTTGTGAACGTATTCTCATTAGAACTGACCGATGGATTACTATCAAACTCAGGACATGTATGGAGCCAATGAACTGATTAGATTTTAGGGTCATTAGGTCAAGGATTAAAGGGTCATACATGTATATAAAAAATAGCTTGTTATCACTATATTCTGAGAACCTGTCCATGGATTACAATGAATTTCACACTAGTATTTAAAAACTTGCTTCTGTTTTGGTTTGTAAAATCGCTTTATGACGGAAGCATCATTTTTCGACTACACACACGCAGTCGAAGGTCCATCTAGCTAACGTCTATTTTGAATTCCAGGGGAAACGCCGCTCCATGTAGCATGCATCAAGAACAACATCGCCAGAGTTAGGGAACTGCTGAATGAACCTGACATCGATGTCAATGCCCGGGACAATGCGGATTGGACACCTCTACACGAAGCCTGTAACCATGGACACACTGCCTGTGTCAAAGAGCTTCTAAAGTTCGTTCCTGGAAAAAGAAAGATTACGGGTACGTGGGCCATAGCAAATGTGAAGTTTGAATGTTTCTGAAGGATAGCGGGAAGAAATGAAAGTAGTGTATTTCAAGCAAAATGACGCGAGTGGCTCAGTCGGTAAAGTTTGTAGATTGAATAAGAATCAAATATTTCTTTGTTTGATATGGCAGTTGTCATGGTACCCAAAACACTTTAAAATGATGTTGCATCGTCCCATTTTTAATGTCAGGCCGCAGTTCGAATTACAAACAATTCGTTCAGAATTTCCATTTTGTGATATCTCTACATTTCAATTTGCTTTTATTTTGTTCAATTGCATTATTACCAATTATCAAAATTTAATTCAGTTGATATTCCATTTTGAATTGCTGTTGATACTTGTGAATCAGGTACAGAGAGTGGAAGGCAAACCCTGGACTTACTAGCAGCGCCATCAGACTGTGGGACCACACCCCTTCATGATGCGGTCAACAACAATCAGATAGAAGTGGTCAAGCTTCTGGTAGAGGCTGGAGGTGAGTTGACCTTCTAGTCAGAGGGCAGAAATTACCATAAATGTTTGACAAAATTAACGAAATTCGATGTCAAGAATTCTTTTCTTGGGAAATGCAGTTTTGCCCCTTCTACATGTTCATTTATCTGCACGACCAACGAAGGAATTCATTTTGCATTACCATTACCATCTGTAATACATTTTGGTCTCAGAGTGTGGGCATTAAAAACTATTATCAATAAACCTGTTCTACCACTACCACTATCTATGTTGAAGCTTTGGTCACCCAGTTGGGCTCGTGAACATTTTTATTTCATTTGCTCAAAGGTGGATGCCCTACAGATTTAGGTAAAGTGTAATGTGCGTCACATTTCTATTTCTTATAAGTTATAACACAGAGTTTAGTGAATATGGGCAGGATCTTTTAGCACTACACACTTGCCATCAATTTACACCTTTTAAAATGTGGCAACTTTGTTGCGGCGGTTTACAGCATTGTATCTGAACGAGCCTTGACTGCTTCATGTCACCATTTTTGATCCATTTTCTTCTGTTATTCGTTAGGGAGGAGTCTACTGACTGTTAAGAACAAGGCCGGGTTTACTCCAGTTGACTTAGCTCAGACAGAGGTCATAAAGGAAGCCATTCTAGGTCAAAGGTCAGAGGTCAGCAAAGTGCCTGCCATTGACGAAAAGAATGAGAACAGTAAGAACCAAACCAGACTAAAGTCTTGTTTTTACATGCTTGTTAATATTGGGTGAGAAAAAGAGCAAGGAATCAGCGGGGAATTTAGCATTATGATCATAATATATTAGAACTGATCATCATTTGTAAGCGTTGAAGGGTGATAGACTCTGGTTTCTTGAAAGAGAGAGTTAAAAAATTTGTGATAGTTATCAGCGCCAAATGGTTGTAGTACTCTTGTTTGAGTCTTTCATTAAGTATGAGTCTTTCTAAAAGGTTTTGTATATAACAACATTTTGTGTAAGCATACACTAATCCAGTCAACCCTCTTAATGATTTTTTTTTTTTTTTTTTTTTGGGGGGGGGGGGGGGTGGGGGGGTTGAGATTCACAGAAATGTTGTGCTGTTAAATAATTTAATTGCAATTTCGAACCTTTTCAATTATCAGTTTCTTGGAGTATTAATGGTCATCTTTCAAAACATTGTGATAATCTCATGTTATGAAATATGTTTGGTTTGATAATAAAATGAATTTCTTCCTGCTTGACACATAACTCCTTTTCCTCCATTTCATTCATCGCATTTTGCCCTCCCTCAGAAGAGAATTCTCCCCAGCCGCACCCCAGCAAGTACCGTCAGCTTCTTGGCCCTCCCTTCGCGAGCACTCTAGGCTATGTGACGGAGGAGGAGTGTGAGGCGTTTGCCAGTATTGTCATGGCGATGCTGCAGAGCTACGTCAGGTCACATGACCTTCATCGGGTGAAGGCGGAGGTGGATATCATCAAGGGGCAGAAGCGTCTGGTGAACAACCTTCAAGCGAATGGGGTAAAATACTGTGGACATTATTCAATGTTGTAGATGCAATGCAGCGCATGCATCAAGCGGTGAAAACCGAGACTAATTTGTACAGGTCAATGAATGGCAACTACGTGCTACAAAAATCCTGCCCGAATTTACCAAGCTCTGTGTTATAAGACATTAAAATGAAGCGTATAACGCTTTACATCATTTAAGAAGAAGACAAAAAAATGCGGTTTGGGAGCATCATATCTGAACGAGGCCAAAGCTGCTTCAAATACAGCCACTTCTAATGAAAGCAGTTTACGTTGAAAGGGATGGAAAGAAAGGGTGAAAAGTAGCCGCTTTCAACAAATGCCCCTTCATCTATTAATAAATATTCATGTTTTTTGTCTTCAGGTGAATGCCAGCGTCAGTGAAACCACACCCTTTGTATCGGTGGTTGGCTCCCCGACCTTCTCCAAGGCCAGCCTTCCGCTCTCCCCTAGCCCCCAAGGCCCAGTTTACTCGGAGAACTGTTCCAGCCTGGGTCCACTGCTGGAAGACATGGAGGTGTTCATGGAGCTGAGCCGTCATACGGAGGGCTTCAAGGCCCACCTCCGTCAGATCGGCCCCAGCCAGGAGACAGCGTCGTCTTCGTCAAAGGCCACGGTCACGCTACGGGTGACGCGGTCTATGAGGTTGATCACTCATCTATGTGCTGTGGTGAGCTGAGGCATCTGAAGGTGGAAGTGTTTAGTACAAGTCGAGGGGTCAGTGACCCAAAGACGTAACTTAATTTTGGCCATTTTGAGAAAAAGTGGTTTATGTGTCACTGAGCACTTGGGCCTTAAGGAGTTAAGTCTATGTTTCACAAGCCATTGACTTCAATGAGGTGTTGGATGGAGTTAAGTCTTTGTGTTTCCTGGAAAGCCCACATTTTTCTGATCATTTTGATAACAAATACACATTTTGGCAAAATATGGAGTTACGTCTTTGTGTCACTGAACCCTCAAAGTCTTCCTTTAAATGGTTTGTTGACATCCAGGGTATATGTAGTTCTTCGTCGCTGCCACACGTATAAAGGTCTGTAAGAGTACACACTAAATACATGTCAACATCATTGTGTCTTGGAGTAGATTTCATGAAAGAATTTTTTTCAAATTCCAACGTGGGAGCCTGCTTTTCTTACTTACTTACTTTAATACACGATGTTGTAGGTCTAAGCCTGTTTATCGATCCAGGATTCTTCCATGGTTACTGCTATTTACATGAAATGGTTTATTAACATCCAAGGTAGTTAGTCTTTGTTGGATGTGTGCTGCCATGTGTGAATGGTCTTTTCATCGAAGCAGACGCAAAATGTGTCAACAAAATTGTGTTTTGATATAGATTTTATATACCGTGTTGTATTAAAATTGTTTCGAAAGAAAAGCGGATCTTCTCTGAGATTGTTGTGGTAACATCTAGATCATGTAGTCTATGGTCTTTTCATCGAAGCAGATTCAAAATGTGTCAACAAAATTGTGTTTTGATATAGATTTTATATACCGCGTTGTATTAAAATAGTTTCTAAAGTAAAGCGAATCTTCTCTTAAATGGTGTGGTTACATCTAGATAATGTCCTCTTTGTCATAATTATTGCTGCCATATATGAATGGGTCTGTACTTTGAAGGATGCAGAATAATGATACGACCACGCCGCTATTTTTTTTCTTCAAGTTGATTTCGTGAAGGATATGACATTTACCCAACAGTAAAATATGTCCACAACTTAAAGCCCCACTGTACTACCTATAGCTACTTGCTCCCTCTATATATAAAACAATGCCTAATCGGTGAATCTTATGTTAAATGAGAGCTGAGTTGATGAGATAGCCACCTGTCAGTGACCACCCTGGGTGGTCTAATCTCTCCTAGCCAAACTAGTACAGATGGCCTTTAAGATGCACATAAGTTCAATTCCTAACCCTTAGCTGCCAAGTATGAATCAGAATTACAGGTACAGTAATAAACTTTTAAGCATCCAGACTAGAATTTGTCAACCACCTTGTGTTTAGATTCAACTTCATTAGCTGGTGGGATATTTCCTTTTGAAAAATTTCTAAACTGTCAGACTGGAAAAGACATCGTAGATAAGTAATGTTCATAAAACTTGGATTTTGTTTTTGGGGTGAGGTTAATTACATCAAGGCATGTAGCAGGCATTTGTGTGGTATTCTTAGCATACAGTTGATATGCTAGCTATGTAAATCATTTTTGTCTACTGCTGGTTTTTATTATTTGTTTTGTTTGATTTTTTTTGGTTAAATGATAATAATTTGATGTGTGCTTGACAAAAGAATTGTACATAGAGATCATAAGACAATTTTTGTTTAAAGAGCTTGCTACAGTGAATGACCTACAGGAGAGTTTAAAAGGTTGGAGAAAATGCAGTCTTCCTTTCTTCCATTCATGCATTGCCTTTACTTGTATGTACATCATGTCTTCAAGAAAGAGATCATTTATTCTGCCAATTTCCAGGCAAGAGTGAAAAGTACTACTATTTTTGTAATATATATCAAACTTCTTTTTCCACCATAGTACTAGGCTGGTATTCTGAACACCATTTTATCTTGATTTTTTTCTTCTTTTTCTTATGAAAGTGGTATTCTGAAAACTCCTATTTAGTATGACTTTTACCCTATATTTCATCTTTCATTAAATTAACTGAAAATGGTGAAAGAAAAGACAGATAAAGTTGTGAGTGGTTATTGCAAATGTTGTGGGTGTGTGCTACATAGATGACATATTTTTCTAATATCTAATGCATTTAAAAATACAGGGCCCGTTGCATAAAACTTACCATTGATTGTAACTTTGCCATCAATGGCAAATCAACAGCCAATCAAAATTAAGGTTTCCATGGTAGTTACCATCAATGGTAAGTTTTATGCAACGGGGCCCAGGTTTAAACTGACTTTTAAGTCTTTACTCATTTTCTTCACCTATTTATGATGGAAGATTAAGTGAAAGATAGGACGGTTTGCAGAATACCACTCCAGTCATGATCTATGCTGCTTCTCATCATTTGAAGAGGTATTTATTTATTCAGGTACATATAACATTGCATTTGTAGTTTTGTACTGATGTTTTTACTACTTGTTTGTGTTCTGTGTATATATAGATTGTGCCTCTCGTGTTTCCTGTTTAGTTGTAAGTTGCCCATTTTGTTCATTTTGGTTCTAGAATGTCTACAAAAAAAAACCAACCAAACTTTCTTGTATGTATTTATCTACGTATATTACGTAGCATTTGTAGTTTTGTACATTGTTTTACTACTTGTCACCGTTGTGTGTTTGAAATGTTTTAGATTGTGCCTTTCATGTCTCCTTTCAATTGTTAGTTGCCAGTTTTGTTTAAAGATACTAGAAATGTGATTAAGAGGTCTGACTAATTGTTGGCTTACAATAATTGTACATGGACTGTACAATGAATTGCAGCAACCATCTTCCTGGTAATTTTTTTGTTTGCAATCCTATGTTGGTTTACTGCTAGAATGTGATGTCTTCCAGAGTTTTGATGGCATTTGGGCGAAGATTTTGATACTTGTAAGAGAACATAGTGCTATGTTATATGAATGGCTTGTTATAAAGTCTTCCATGACTTCTTATAATGTCTTCTATGTCTTCCATGACTGTGCTGTTATGGCTGTAGCTACCTCATACATGTGAAATATTTTGTCACAAGAATGTAAAGGTGAAAAAGTTTGAACTCTTTGAAAACTCAGATTATAAGTTTTGGGAAGCAAATGTAAAGCCGATTCACTCAGATGTTGAGAGAAATTTAAAAAATCCTCTTTTGTTTTGTCAGTTGTACAGATTAGCAAAGTTAGCGATGAAAGCTCTTTGAAATGAATA